>ML380721.1:3066-198238 GCA_005239525.1 Nicotiana knightiana | reverse complement strand
AACTACAACAAGAACGTAGTTGAACAAATAGAGATTAATCAACCAATCAAAACTATATTAATATCACAATAAGTTTATCCCCCAACGGGTTCCACCAAAACCCTAGATTAAGAAATTAGCTAATCATGCTCATAATAATCAACTCCAAAATAACTTGCATAATTAAACTACAAAGTAATGAATGAAAGATGTAAAAATCAATGTTTTGCTTCTCTGAGTAGTATTCCACATGCGCCTCTTGTCTCTAATGACATCCCCCTCTTCAAGTTGTGTTTTTGGGTCTATTTATATGTTTGGGATAAACCCTAAAAATGTAGGAGACTTCTATTCAAACCGGGAAATACTTAAAATCTTCAAAACTCGAATTGGACCAGACAAGGGACCTGGCTTTATGGCCCAAACGCCTGGATAAAGCCAGGCCAGGCCTGGCATTATGGCTCTAACGCCTGGATAAAGCCAGGCCAGGCCTGGCCTTAAGGCTCAAACGCCCGGCTATAGCTCGGTGCAATCCTCTTCGCCTTTTGAGCGTATTTTCGACGTTTTTGCATCCATTTAGCTCGGCTTCCATCTCCAATTCACCTACACATGAAATAGACTCCATTATGCACATACAAAGTGTATTTTTATCATTAACGCACATAAAATGTAAGGCATATAACGTGTTAAACCATGAATTCTAGCCACACATCAACACCCCACACTTAAACATTTGCTCGTCCTCGAGCAATCAAACTACACTCATGTACACAACTTATTAAGCAAATCCCTTAACACGTTATACCAAGAATTTTTAAAACATTTCAATCACAGAGGTGTGACATCCTCGCCTCAATAGTTGACTCACATATACCATGCTTTATTCATAATCCACTCACTACTCTAACTTAGAGGTCAACAACATTACCTTTCCTTCATGAATCATGTGCCCTCACCAAATCAAAGAGCTAGTTCCTCACACAATAAAATTTAAGAACACTTAGGAACTCAAGATAGAAAGAATTCACTCGCTCTCAGAAATAATATTCATATGCCACAAAAGATGCACCATAGGCTTGCCCGTAGTGTACTACTCTACTAATCGAGCTCATTCAGTCTAGGATCAAGTAGGACTTTATTTGGTTGTAGTGTAGGCTTCGGGACAGGTAGGATATATTTAGACAAAAGAGTGACTACACCTTCCTAAGAACTTTAATACATATACTTTAGCTTACAACCTCAAACTTATATTAAGCCAAACTCCACCTTCACATCAATGTTATTACCCCATACTTCTTTAAGCACAATTACATCAAGAGTCACCACATATATTTTTCTTTCACAACAATACAACTATTTATTTTCTATATTTTTTTTTCTTTTTCTCAAGTGACTCTTACTTTTTCGAACAGTGCACCTTTCTCCGCATTTCAATTATTCCCCTCAAAAACCAACCTACCACCCCACACTTTAACTTTTCCATATTTCATCACTTTTTCAGTGCTTACGAGAGGTGACAAGGTTCAAATATATGATCGATTCAAACAAAGGGGTATGGCTTGTAATGTGGTTGCCAAAGAAACAGGATTATAGGCTCAAAGGGGTTAACTACGATACATAACAATTAGGTGGGTAAAATATACACAACTGGCTCAACAAAGAAATGCAAAAATTTGATCACGCTCAACTATGTCTTATAGAAAGACTAAACTGGCACTGCAAATATAATCCGGGGTATTATGCCCAGAGTCGATCCCACAGGGAATTTACGTATCAATCAAGCTGTCAGAATACACAACTTTTACTTAATCAATTCTCTATAAACTTTTGAATATTAATCGGTGATGTTTTACTATTTCTACTGACAAAATTAATAAACTAACAATTAACTAACAATATGGTGTAAACAATTATAATAAAGGTCTAAGGTTATGGTTTCCTCCANTAATCAACCAATCAAAACTATATTAATATCACAATAAGTTCATCCCCCAACGGGTTCCACCAAAACCCTAGATTAAAGAAATTAGCTACTCATGCTCATAAGAATCAAACCCAAAATAACTTGCATAATTAAACTACAAAGCAAGGAATAAAAGCTGTAAAAATCAATGGTTTGCTTCACTAAGTAGTATTCCACAGGCGTCTCTTATCTCTAATGGCTTCCCTCCTTCCAACTTGTATTTTTGGGTCTATTTATATGTTTGGGACAAACCCTAAACGTGTAGAAGACTTCTATTCAAACCGGGAAACACTTAAAATCTTCAAAACTCGGATTGGACCAGACCAGGGACCTGGCTTTATGGCCCAAATGCCTGGATAAAGCCAGGCCAGGCCTGGCGTTATGGCTCTAAAGCCTGGATAACGCCTGGCCAGGCCTGGCCTTAAGGCTCAAAAGCCTGGATAAAGCCCGGTGCACCCCTCTTCGCCTCTTGAGCATATTTTCGACGTTTATGCATCCATTTAACTTGGCTTCCATCTCCAATTCACCTACACATGAAATAGACTCCATTATGCACATACAAAGTGTATTTTTATCATTTTAACGCACATAAAATGTAAGGCACATAATGTGTTAAACCATGAATTCTAGCCACACATCAGGTACCAATGGAACTGGTGAGGCTGGGGGTATTGCATCTCCTTGGGCTCCAACAAGTGCTGGGGAAGCTGAAACTAGGGGTACTGGAGACTCACTGTGTGCCTCTAAGGGAAATCTATCCCTATGACCCGGTGGGGAACGACTGGTACTTTCCCCCGGATCCATACCCATCTCTCACTGTGCCATCTTCTGAGTGTAGGTAGCCTGTTAGATAAGTAACACAAAGCACGATTTAGATTTCATATGTACTTATAACTTCTATCTACNCTTTCCCCCGGATCCATACCTATCTCTCGCTGTGCCATCTCCTGAGCGTAGGTAGCCTGTTAGATAAGAAACACAAAGCACGATTTAGATTTCATATGTTCTTATAACTTCGCTCTATAGCACGATCTATTAATTGAAAGAAACGTAACCATTCCTAAATGCCTCATAGCCTCCTGATTATAAGTGTGGTGCACAACAAACCCATAAGCAAGACTCTACTAGACACGGCTTGTGGACTCCCTGGGATATGACCTGCTCTAATACCAAGTTTGTCACGCCCCAAACTAGGGGAGGCACGACGGGCACTCGATATTGTATTCGATCGAGTTAGCCACTAAACATACTAGCTAACTAAACTGGGGGCCCAACAGATCGGGCAGCACAACATCTGAAATACTAAGCCTTGACCATTAAGTTCATGACCTGAATAACAATAAGCCATATAAACAAAGGAAAACAAGCCAAAATAATAAAGTACTAGCTGGCCGACGAGGCCGCGACTGAAGACATACATGCCTACACACATATATATACATGCCAAGCCTATGGGCTGGAGACTGAAAGCTGCAAAAAAACCCAGAATACTGTGTCCACAATAGCCTCTAAGAGTGTCATAAGCGCCGTCGGGACAAGGCCCCCNGAGGTGGAGCTTACCGACTCACAGCTGAACCCCGAAATCCTAGCGGAGGGGTCGATCAGAGTCCCTACCTGGACCTGCACGCACGAAACAAAAATGCAGTGTCCCCAGGCAACGTGACATCAGTACGAATAAAAATGTACTGGTATGTAAAGCAGAAAGTAGAATCATACATATCTTATGTAAAAAGGGTAATAGAGATACCACCTGACACTGAAACTCTGATAGCCTCCATGGCCGACATCCGACCTCATAGTAATCAAATATGCATGGTATGCTCGTGTAATCGTATGTCGTGAATACATATATATTGATGAAAATGCATGACATACCCAACCAAATGCTAGCAATGACGGTCTCTTCCGGTAGTTAACCGATATCATATTGCCAACCTGTTGCCATCTGTACAATATATATAGTCTTTCGGGAAAATAGGCCCTTTACCTCCGATTATATCTCGAAGTCCATGCATAATATGCCATGTATGATATGTACTTTGAATGCACATAAAAGTCCATAACAAGAACTTTGCAAATCTTGGCTCATTGGTATTCTTATTCTCATAATCTCATAATCACCTTCGTATCGTATACAAATGTCTCGTGGAACCTCATATGTTTCTTTTTTTATAAGCTTGAAAACTTAACTCGATTTTTAGAAAGATAACTTAACTCTGAATATGTTCATAAAAAGCTTAAGGTGCTTCACTTAATCCTTATACCTGATTTCTTGATAATTAGTAAAAGAAAGTATTTCAAAAAATCAAGTGTTTTAGTAGTTTAAACATAAAAATAATATTTGAGATTTTTGGAAATCGATGTATCACTTTAGTTATTTTAAAATACACTTTAACAAGGAAGAAGGACTGATCGCAAATACTAAATGCCTTTATTTTTAAGTCACACAACCCAAATACGAATAAGAATTCATATATATGGACATATAGTTAAGAAAGTCAACAAAACGACATATATAGGTGTCGAATACCCTATTTAACCGAACGAGTGGAATATCAACCTAATAGCATCATAAAAATACTTCAGCTACGATCCCAATGCCTTTCTCAGAAGGTCTTCCTAGTAATAGAATAGTAAAATACCACATTTGGCATCTTAGGAATTTTCCAGAATTCGTGCTAAAAGGAAGGACAGAGCTTAGCCTTAACATACCTTTCCAACGAACGTCCGAATGCCGGTAGTTCCTTCACAAACATTGTTTCTTACGTCCTAAGCTTCGCAAACACTATATATATGCAGCTTATACGCACCTATAAACAATTCATAATTGAGTTTAAATTGGCAGATTATGCATTGACCCTAACTTGATGAAACATCCGTAGAACTTTGTAAAAACAATCATAAAAGAGTCCGAAGATGATTACCTTGGCAAACCAAGTATAAAGCTTGAAGAACCAGCAAGAAAAAAAAATTCCTATCTTCCAAAAATAGCTCCAAACACAGCTAATAGAAGGGGAAAACGTTTGCAAAGCGTAGAGATTGCGTTTCTAGGCACGAGGGCAAACTTTAACGATATAAATCTTTAAAACGCACCTTAATCACTCAAGAACACCATGCAACCCTCTATTCAGCTTTATCACTATTTTGGGACGAAGATTAAATGTTTTGGGGTCTTTAAAATCGGATTTTCCGACTTATACTACTTGTTTGATTCGATCCGGTTCACGACCCGGTTTCAGCCCGGACAGTCCATGGTAAAACACTCATAACTTCTTACTCCGATGTCGGTTTGATGTGAGGTGTTTTTTGGTTGCGAATAGACTCGTAGACCTTCGATTCAGTAGGTTATGGGNACTACTTGTTTGACCCGACCCGGTTCGTGACCCGGTTTCAGCCTGGACAGTCCGTGGTAAAACAGTCATAACTTCTTACTCCGATGTCGGTTTGATGTGAGTTTTTTTTGGTTGCGAACTAGACTCGTAGACCTTCGATTAGGTAGTTTTTGGGTCCTATAACTCTTTATATATTGGGAGAAATGATCTGATACATTTGACCCAAAGTTTAAAAAATTTATTAGAGAAATTTACGATAACTTTTGCCGACCTTTATTTCGCAACTTGCTTGACTCCAAAAATTAACATGTGACCAGTGTGATATTATAATAACTCATAACACATTATTCTTAGCATATTAGACACTCTTAGTCTTATCCAACAGGTGTAAGTTAACTTAAATCTTCCGAACGCGCGGAGTGCAACCCGAGTCATTTCTTTAACCACGAACCTTTGTTTAAGGGATTCCTTTGACCTAAAGCTTTAGCTTTGTTCCTTGATATTACTACACATTTTTAGTATTATTCTCTTAATGTGCTATACCCAATCATATATACCTTATATAACAACGCCACGTTACGTATATTACGTAAGAGAAGAGAGTAAAAACCACATGGGGTCTCACAGTTCCCCTAAATGAAACTTCCCATAGCGGATTATTATGATTTATGACTTGCGAGGACTGGTGTTCCGGGATTTGGAGGTGTTTAGAGTGCTATAGGACCATTTTCTTCCTTAAGGTTAGCCTTTAAGGCCAAGTTTGACTTCGGTCAATATTTTTAGTAAACGACCTCATAACGCATTTCGTCGGTTCCGGTAGCTTCGTATGATGATTTCGGACCTGGGCGTATGTTCGGGATGAGTTTCTGATGACCCGGGAGCGTTTCGGCGTCCAATATTGAAATAAGAAGTTCCTTAAGTTCCTATTGTGGTTTGGGACGTGTTTTTGTGTTATCAAGGTCCGAACGGAATTTCATGATCAGGAATAGTTCCGTTATGTCATTTATGACCTGCTTGCAAAATTTGGTGTCATTCCGAGTAGTATAGGTCGGTTCAGCGCGTTGTTAACAAAGTCAAGAAAACTTAAAGTCCCTAAGTTTGGTTTTAGGGGTTTTGAGGTGTGATTTTGAGTTTTAGCGTTGTTTTCGGTGTTCCGAAGGCTTGAGCGAGTCCGTATTACGATTTGGGAATTTTTGGTATATTTGGACGGGGGCTCGGGTGGGCCCAGGTGTCTCCCGGACCCCACACGAGGCCAAACACCAGCTGAAAGAGCTGCTGGTGCACGTGTTCTGGTGTGACCGCAGGTGCGGTTGCCCAGTCGCAGGTTCGGGACCGCTCCTGCGGTCCCAACCTCGCAGGTGCAACCCCCAGCGGTTAGATTAATTCTCGCAGGTGCGGACAAAGTTCCGCAGGAGCGGTATCCACTCCGCAGGTGCGGGCCCAAGCTTCCTCGTCCATTTCCGCAGGTGCGAGCCTTTGCTCGCAGGTGAAAGAGCGCAGATGCGGTCCTCGAGCCACAGGTGCGGAAACACTGTCAGACAGTGTGTTTTTATACACGGGATTTAATTTATTTTCCTTATCTTCTTCTTCTTCTTTGGGACGATTTCCACCATTTTAGAGGAGAAAACGACCTGGTTATTGAAGGTAAGTAAATTCTACTCTAATATTAGCTTCATGCATGGATTACAAGCTAAATTAACTACCTAAATTAGTGAAAACTAAGGATTTGGGGTGGTAACCTAGGGCTTTTGAAAATGTAGAAAATTACCCGTCAATTAGCTATGAAATCGAGTGAAAATCGTATATTAATGATCCTTAGGCTATGGGTGAGTGTTTCCTTCGAGAATTATTGGAATCCGAGCATGCGGGCCCGGGGTCAGATTTTAGGATTTCTTCAACAATGGTGAATTTACTAAATGAGTAGGAGAATTTCCATACTTTGAGCATAAATTAATGAATTTGTACATCATTTGTCTAGTTTCGAGTCCTCGGGTGTAGAGTTCGGAGTTTCGGGCGTGTTCTTGGTCCGGGGAGTAGGTTCGACATGAGGTGAGTCTCCTTTCTAACCTTGTAAGAGGGAATTGTCCCCATAGGTGATTATAAATAATTGCATGTCCTTATTTGCTGGGGCTACACATGCACGAAGTGACGAGAGTCCGTGCGTAGCTACTACTATGTTATGATGGGTAGTTCTAGGACTCGCGAGCATGCTTATATGTGCCTTACATGTAGTCCTAAACGTATTTTGAGTTTCTTATTATCCTTGATTTGGCATGAGAATATTAGGATGTTGTGGTCCATGATATATTGCTTAGGTTCTTGCCTTAGAGAATAATCTCTGATAATTCCCTAAAAAAGTTGATAATTTTATGTATGTATGTGCACCGCGTCACATGTATGATTCGTGAGCGGAATAGCCCTACTATTATGTCAACCACGTCACATGTTCGATTCGCGAGTGGGGTAATAGATGCATCTATTGTTCGAGCCGTTCGACCCTCGGCAGTGCACATTTATTTTTCGCGACGTTTCGGCCGTACGGTTCCGGCCTATTATGTGCTGTATGATTTACTGGGAATTTGTTGTAATTGTGTAAACTAGTTCAGGTTAATAAGGGAATTTAGTACATTATGTGGTAGTGAAATTTGACATGCAAAGGTAAATACAACTATACTTGATAATTTATCTCTTTGTGATTTCTATGACTGTTATGCCTGCCTAGTTGCTATTAAATCATGTTATTTAGAAATGTTGACCCTAGTAAGTATCAGGTCTACCTCTCGTCACTACCTTTTCGAGGTTAGGCGGGATACTCACTTGGTACATATTTGTTTACGTACTCTTGCTGCACTTCTGTACTTAATTGTACAAGTTCTGAGGCTGGTGCATCTGGTTATCAGACCGGAGCTCGATTCTGATCTTAGTTGGACCCGACTTCACGGTGATCTGCTTTTCCTGATGATCCTCAGCAGCACCATGGAGTTTTCTTTTGCTTATGTCCCGTCTATTTCTTTCAGACAGTGGGATTGTATATTATGTTTTGTATATTCTGTTAGTATGCCCGTAGGACTTGTGACACTAGTTCCTGGCACACACATAGTAGACTCTATATTTTTGGGACTGTATATATTGGTTCATGATCCTTGTGGCTGTATTTACTTAAGTTGGTTAATTTATCCTCTTTTACTTAAATGATCTAAGCTTAAAATTTAGTAAGTGTGGGGTTGATATGTCAAATAAGGATAATCTCACTAGTAAACAACTGTTGGCTTGCCTGACTCCGGTGTTGGGTGCCATGACGACCAGTGTTGGGATTTTGGGTCGTAATACATGGTATCAGAGCACTAAGTTCACATAGGTCTCACAAGTCAGGGGCAAACCTAGTAGAGTCTTGCGGATCGGTATGGAGATGTCTGTACTTATCTTCGGGAGGCTAAAGGGTGTTAGGAAAACCTCTCCTTATTTTTTTTCTATCGTGCAGTCAATGGTTTACTAAATTTCATTCTTCTATTCTCTCACAGATTGTGAGGACGCGTGCATCCGATGTTACAAATCCGGGAGGGGCCGCTACCCCCGTTGTTCATGGCCATGGCAGAGGCCGGGGGAGGGAACCGACCCAAGGTAGGGGACGGGGGCGTCCCAAAGCTATTCCAGTTGCACCACCAAAGGATCCTACTATAGAGGAGCAGGGTGAGGTGCCCCTAGCAGGTCCTGCTCTTGTGGACTTTATGATAGCGCTAGGGTTCCAGGAGATCATGGGCCGTATGATTCGGTTCATGGACACCATGTCCCAGGCCGATTTATTTCCGGCAGATCCGGCCACATTTCAGGCGGGAGGGGGGCCTCAAACTCCTACTGCCCAGGCTGCAGGTCAGGCAGTAACATTACATCATAACGCGAGTACACTGCCCGAGGGTGGAGCTCAGCCATTAGCAGTAGGACCTGAGCTCAGACCACCTGCGGACGCCGATTCGCAGAAGTTACTGGATAGATGGACCCGATTGCACTCTCCCATCTTCAGGGGTGAGAAGGGCGAGGATGCCCAGGACTTTATTGATAGGTGCAGGGACAGACTGCACAACATGAGGATACTGGAGTCCCATGGAGTGGACTTCACTACTTTCCAGCTTGAGGGAAGGGCCCGCAGATGGTGGCAGTCTTATATCCTGGGTAGACCGGCAGGTTCCCCTTCCATCACTTGGGAGCAGCTCACTCAGCTGTTCCTGGACAGGTATATTCCACCCTCCGAGAGGGAAGAGCTGCGATATCAGTTTGAGCAGCTGGAGAGGGGCAGATGTCACTGACAGATTACGAGGCCAGGTTTTCTGAGTTGTCCCCTCATGCCCTTATGATATTTCCTACTGATGCTGAGAGAGTGCGGAGATTTGTAGCAGGGCTGCACTCAGGCATTAGGGCCAACATGGCCCGATAGGTGGAGATAGGGACTTCCTATCATCTTATGGTCGATATAGCTCTCCGGATTGAGGGTTATCATTCGAGAGGCAGAGAGAAGGGTCAGCAAGATAAGAGGGCTAGATTTTCAGGAGATTTCAGAGGTGCCCCAGCCAGGGGCATAAGAGGCCAGTCTAGCAGGACTCCATATCCAGCTCCTCCGCCACCTCCCCACGGTGCTCGAGTGAGTCCCTATTTCAGCGCCATTCCAGAGAGTTCCTACCACCCACCAGCCCTTCAGGGTTCCTCAGGCGGGTATTTCGGTCATCATGGGTCTTTTAGTTCTTACTTCAGTGCCATACCAGAGAGTTCTCACCGTCCCCTAGCTGTCCAAGGTCCTTCTTCAGGACAGCAGGCCATGCCACTAGCCAAATGTTATGAGTGTGGGGATCTAGGCCATATGAGGAGGACTTGTCCCAGGCTTCGGGACAAGGCCGTTCACCAGAGCTATTAGCCTACATTTTCAGCACCGGCGGTTCGTCCTACCAGAGGTGGAGGGCAGATTGGTAGAGGTCGTCCCAGCGGTAGAGGCCAGGCAGGGGGAGCTCTGCCAGCCTCTATTCATGCCAGCGGAGGTCAGACAACTCCTGTTCATTCTGGCAGGGCTAAGTCTTCCGGTGCTCCAGCTAGAGTCTATGCTATCCCGGCCAGATCAGATGCAATGGCCTCAAACGCCGTGATCACAGGTATTATTACAGCATGTGGTAGAGAGACATCGGTGTTATTTGATCCACGATGCACTTATTCCTATATTTCGGTCTTATTTGCTCATTTTCTGGATGTCCCTCGTGAGTATTTGGGTTCCCCTGTTTATGTGTTCACTCCCGTAGGCGATTTGTGGTTGTAGATCGGATTTGTCGGTCCTGTGTGATTTTATTTTGTGGGTTCGAGACTCGAGCGGATCTCTTATTACTCGACATGGTTGATTTTGAGATTATTTTAGGCATGGATTGGCTATCTCCTCATCATGCCGTGCTAGATTTCCATGCCAAGACAATTACTTTAGCCATGCCCGAATCGCCTAGGCTGGAGTGGAGAGATTCCTTAGTTAGTACAGCCATCCGAGTTATTTCATTCTTGAAGGCTCGACATATGGTCAAGAAGGGTTGTCTGGCCTATTTTGCTTATGTGTGGGACACCACCGCCGAGTCTCCGACAATTGATTCAGTGCCAGTTGTTCGAGAATTTGCTGATGTATTTCCTTCGGACCTTCCGGGCATGCCTTCGGATCATGATATTGGTTTCTGCATTAAGCTTCAGGCACCCAGCCTATATCTATTCCTCCGTACCGTATGGCTCCGAAAGAGTTGAAGGAGCAGCTTGAGGAGTTGTTAGCTAAGGGGTTCATCAGGCCGAGTGTATCACTGTGGGGTGCTCCAGTTCTACTCGTGAAGAAAAAGGATGGGTCCATGCGGATGTGTATTGATTACCGCCAGTTGAACAAAGTTACCATTAAGAACAAGTATCCTTTTCCGCGCTCGATGAATTGTTTGACTCGTTGCAGGGTGCTCGTGTGTTTTCTAAGATTGATTTGAGATAGGGGTATCATCAGTTGAGGATTCGAGCTTCAGATGTTCCGAAGACTGCTTTTCGTACGAGATATGGCCATTATGAGTTCCTGGTGATGTCCTTTGGTTTGAATAATGCCCCAGAAGCATTCATGGACTTGATGAATAGGGTGTTCAGGCCGTATATTGATCCCTTTGTCATTGTCTTCATTGATGACATTTTGATTTACTCACGTAGCCTGGGGGAGCACGAGTAGCATTTGAGAGTTGTGCTCCAGAATTTGCGAGAACAGAAGCTATATGCTAAGTTCTCCAAATATGAGTTCTGGTTGGATCTCATGGCATTCTTGGGGCATGCGGTATCCGGAGAGGGTATCAAGTTTGATCCTCAGAAGATCGAGGCAGTTCAGAGTTGGTCACGTTCTTCCGGTTTTGGGATGTATACAGTATATTGCGATGCTTCGCGCGTTGGCTTGGGGTGTGTATTGATACAGGAGGGGAGAGTTATTGCTTATGCTTCACGCTAGCTGAAGGTTCATGAGAAGAATTACCCTGTGCACGATTTGGAGTTGGCGGCGATTGTTCATGCTCTTAAGATTTGGAGGCACTACTTGTATGGAGTGTCCTGTGAGGTTTATACAGATCACCGTAGCTTGCAGCACTTGTTCAAGCAGAACGATCTTAATTTGAGGCAGCGCAGGTGGCTCGAGTTGTTAAAGGATTATGATATCACCATGGGCAAGGCAAATGTGGTAGCAGATGCTTTGAGCAGGAAGTCGGAGAGTATGGGTAGCTTGGCTTATATTGCAGCAAAGGAGAGACCTCTAGCCTTGGACATTCAGTCCTTGGCTAATCTCCTGGTGAGATTAGACCTTTCAGAACCTCGTCGAGTTCTTGCACATATGGTTGCTCAGTCTTTGTTATTGGGGGAGATTAAGGCTCGGCAGTATGATGATCTGTGTTTGGCTGAGCTACGAGAGACAGTGGTTCAGGGCAGGGCCAAGGAGGTTATTATTGGAGAGGATGGTGTTCTGTGACTTTAGGGAGAGGATTCTAGAAGAGGCACACAGTTCTCGGTATTTTGTTCATCCTGGTGCTACGAAGATGTATCGTGATTTGAAGCAGCATTACTGGTGGAGGCGAATGAAGAAGGACATTGTGGAGTATGTGTCTAGGTGTCTTAATTTCCAGCAGGTGAAGTATGAGCACCAGAGGCCAGAAAGCCTACTTCAGCAGATGCCCATTCCTGAGTGGAAATGGGAGCGCATCACTATGGAATTCGTGGTTGGGTTGCCTCGGACCTTGCGGAAGGTTGACGCGGTTTGGGTCGTTGTGGATTGATTGACCAAACCGGCGCATTTCATTCCAGTATCTACTACTTATACTTCTGAGAGGTTGGCCCAGATCTACATTCGGGAGATAGTCTGGTTGCATATGTGCCGGTGTCCATTATATCAGATCGAGGTCCTCAGTTCACCTTGCGCTTCTAGAGAGCATTACATAGTGAGATGGGTACCTAGATAGCCTCAGCACAACATTTCACCCTCGGACTGATGGTCAGTCGGAGCGTACAGTTCAGATATTGGAGGACAAGCTCAGGGCATGTGTGATTGACTTCGGAGGTCAGTGGGACCAGTTCTTGCCTTTGGCCGAGTTTGCTTACAATAACAGTTATTAGTCCAGCATTGTGATGGCACTATTTAAGGCTTTGTATGGTTGGCGATGTCGTTCTCCTATAGGGTGGTTTGATCCTGGAGAGGCTAATTTATGTGGCACCGACCTGGTGAGAGATGCTTTGGACAAAGTGAAGTTGATTCAGGAGAGGCTCCACACAGCACAGTCTAGACAGAAGAGTTACGCGGATCAGAGGGCGCGTGATGTATCATTTATGGAGGGAGATATGGTCCTGTTGAAAGTCTCGCCTATTAAGGGTATTATGAGGTTTGGGAAGAAGGACAAGTTGAGCCCGAGGTTTATAGGTCCCTTCGAGGTGTTGAGGCAAGTTGGGGAGGTTGCTTATGAGCTGGCCTTACCTCCCAGTTTATCAGAAGTTCATCGAGTTTTTCATGTATCCATGCTCCAGAGGTACCACGCCGACTTCTCTCACGTGGTTGATTTCAACACTATTCAATAGGATGAGAGGTTGGGCTACGAGGAGGAGCCAGTTACTATTATTGATAGAGAGGACCGCCTGTTGAGGTCCAAGAGAGTTTCTACCATAAAGGTCCAGTGAAGGGCCAACCAGTTGAGGAGGCGACCTGGGAGTCTGAGGAGGACATGCGGAGCAGATATCCATACTTATTCAGCACTTCAGGTATGATTCTAGACCCATTCGAGGACGAACGTTTGTTTAAGAGGTGGAGAATGTAACGACCCAACCGGTCATTTCGCGTTATCGGACCCCGTTCCCTTAAATGAAACTTCCCATAGCGGCTTATTACGATTTATGACTTGCGGGGACTGGTGGTCCTGGATTAGGAGGTGTTTAGAGTGCTATAGGACCATTTGGTTCCTTAAGGTTAGCCTTTAAGGCCAAGTTTGACTTCGGTCAACATTTTTAGTAAACGACCTCGGAATCGAGTTTCGTCGGTTCCGGTAGCTTCGTATGATGCTTTTGGACCTGGGCGTATGTTCGGGATGGGTTTCTGATGACCTCGGAGCATTTCGGCGCCCAATATTGAAATAAGAAGTTCCTTAAGTTCCTATTGTGGTCTGGGACGTGTTTTTGTGTTATCGAGGTCCGAATGGAATTTCGAGATCGGGAATAGTTCCATTATGTCATTTATGACCTGCCTGCAAAATTTGGTGTCATTCTGAGTAGTATAGGTCGATTCGGCGCGTTGTTAGCAAAGTCAAGAAAACTTAAAGTCCCTAAGTTTGGTTCTAGGGGTTTTGAGGTGTGATTTTGAGTTTAAGCGTTGTTTTGGGTGTTTCGAAGGTTCGAGCGAGTCCGTATTATGATTTGGGACTTGTTAGTATATTTGGACGGGGGATCGAGTGGGCCCAGGTGCCTTCCGGACACCACACGAGGCCAAAAACCAGCTGAAAGAGCTGCTGGTGCACTTGTTCTGGTGTGACCGCAGGTGCGGTTGCCCAGTCACAGGTGCGGGACCGCTCTTGCAGTCCCAACATCGCAGGTGCGACCCCCAGCGGTCAGGTCAATTCTCGCAGGTGCGGACAAAGTTCCGCAGGAGCAGAGTCGCAGGTGCGGTCTCCACTCCGCAGGTGCGGGCCCAGGCTTCCTCGTCCATTTCCGCAGGTGCTAGCCTTTGCTCGAAGGTGCGATCCTCGAGCCGCAGGTGCGGAAACACTATCAGACAGTGTGTTTTTACACACGGGATTTAATTCATTTTCCTTATCTTCTTCTTCTTCCTTGGGACGAGTTCCTCCATTTTAGAGGGGCAAACGACCTGGTTATTGAAAATATTAGCTTCATGCATAGATTACAAGCTAAATTAACTACCTAAATTAGTGAAAACTAAGGATTTGGGGTGGTAACCTAGGGATTTTGAAAATGTAGAAAATTACCCGTCAATTAGCTATGAAATCGTTGAAATCCGAGCATGCGGGCCTGAGGTCGGATTTTAGGATATTTTCAAGAATGGTGAATTTACTAAATGAATAGGAGAATTTCCATACTTTGAGCATAAATTAATGAATTTGTATAACATTTGGCTAGTTTCGAGTCCTCGGGTATAGAGTTCGGAGTTTCGGGCGCGTTCTTGGTCCGGGGAGTAGATTCGACATGAGGTGAGTCTCCTTTCTAACCTTGTAAGAGGGAATTATCCCCATAGGTAATTATAAATAATTGCATGTCCTTATTTTCGGGGGCTACGCACGCACGAAGTGACGAGAGTCCGTGCGTAGCTACTACTATGTTATGATGGGTAGTTCTAGGACTCACGAGCATGCTTATATGTGCCTTACATGTAGTCCTAAACATATTTTGAGTGTCTTATTATCCTTGATTTGGGATGAGAATATTAGGAAGTTGTGGTCCATGATATATTTCTTAGGTTCTTTCCTTAAAGAATAATCTATGATAATTCCCTAAAAAAGTTGATAATTTTATGTATGTATGCGGCACCGAGTCACATGTATGATTCATGAGCGGAATAGCCCTACTATTATTTCAACCACTTCGCATGTTCGATTCGCGAGCGGGGTAATATATGCGTCTATGGTTCGAGCCGTTCGACCCTCGGCAGTGCACATTTATGTTTCGCGACGTTTCGGCCGTACGGTTCCGGCCTATTATGTGCTGTATGATTTACTGGGAATTTGTTGTAATTGTAAAAACTGGTTCAGGTTAATAAGGGAATTTAGTACATTATGTGCTAGTGAAATTTGACATGCAAAGGTAAATACAACTATACTTGATAATTTATCTCTTTGTGATTTCTACGACTGTTATGCCTGCCTAGTGTTATTTAGAAATGTTGACCCTAGTAAGTATCACGTCTACTTCTCGTCACTAACTCTTCGAGGTTAAGCAGGATACTCACTGGGTACATATTTGTTTATGTACTCATGCTGCACTTCTGTACTTAATTGTATAGGTTCTGAGGCTGGTGCATCTGGTTATCAGACCGGAGCTCAATTCTGATCTTAGTTGGACCCGACTTCACGGTGAGCTGCTTCTCCTGACGATCCTCAGCAGCACCATGGAGTTTTCTTTTGCTTATGTCCCATCTATTTCTTTTAGACAGTGGGATTGTATATTTTGTTTTGTATATTCTGTTAGTATGCCCGTAGGACTTGTGACACTAGTTCCTGGCACACACATAGTAGACTCTATATTTTTGGGATTGTATGTATTGGTTCATGATTCTTGTGGCTGTATTTACTTAAGTTGGTTAATTTATCCACTTTTACTTAAATGATATAAGCTTAAAATTTAGTAAGTGTGGGGTTGATATGTCAAATAAGGATAATCTCACTAGTAAACAACTTTTGGCTTGCCTGACTCCGGTGTTGGGTGCCATCACGACCTGTGTTGGGATTTTGGGTCGTGACACGAAGAAGCCTGCGTTTCCATCTAGGCCTTTCAGCACTTTCATTAACAATTCCCTTTTATGAATACTATATCATATTTCTTAAACCCACATTTTTTTATGTGGAGTTTGTCCAAATAAATTTATTTCCATTCCGACATCTCTTGTAGTTCTCTTATAACTAAAGTTTCACAACAACTCATAAGGTAACATTACATAACTCATCCTCAATTTTCAAAATTTTTGACTAAATTCACACTTAGGAGTTTCCTTTATGGGTTAGGATCTCTTTCACTAACTTTCTCGCCGCAAATATTTCAAAATCATGCAACTCCTATATTTGGATGTTATTCATGATATCATTCATCTATTCAAAACTCTAGCGACTTAAGGTCATCTGCATCCATTTAGAACATTATTTCATTCTTTCGGAAGTCAAGCATGACACTGTCTTATCTTGTTTGCCATTAACATGTAATTAATATCATCGTCTTTATGGCCGTCGCAGCTGGAATGCCTTCAATCCCCAACTTGTTAATCATCATAGATAATATTCCCACTTAGTAGAAAATATTCATTCCCCACTATTACTAAGTTTGTGACTTACACTCGCCATTGATTTCTGAACATCATCGTCTGTGGTAGCATTTGCTAGGAAGTTCTTTTCATCATAATATCACCACTATACATAGGCCTTCGACACTTAGCCTTCAACATGACCCCGATAGTAATTCTATCTCTTACTGATTATCACTCCCTTCCGACATATTGAATTCGCTTGGGAACTATGTCTTAACTTACATAGCCCACTTTTTGTTTAAGAAAACACTCAAAAAGTTCTTTCTCTATTTCATCCCGTGCTAAGTTTGTGCATTAACATTTTCATTTTATTCATTTTTTCTAAACTGGTATATAAGTGCTCAACTCGATTCATACCCAACCCAAAATTCTAGGACTTATGATGTGATGACCTAATAAGTTCACGTGTTTTGAAACCAAATTCTATGATCTGAAGCCTTAAATCATGTTTTAGCTTTCCTCGATTTACGTGTGCAGTCCGGGCATCTTTCCAGAAAGATTTTATGTTAAAAACTTTGAAAATTAAGGATTTTTGCTTAAAACTTCATTTGAGTTGACTTCGATCAATATTTTTAGTAAACGGAC
This sequence comes from Nicotiana knightiana, assembly GCA_005239525.1. Taxonomy (NCBI): domain Eukaryota; kingdom Viridiplantae; phylum Streptophyta; class Magnoliopsida; order Solanales; family Solanaceae; genus Nicotiana; species Nicotiana knightiana. Next base: position 180,849 of record ML380721.1, on the reverse strand, counting down.
CCAAATTTATGTTTTGATGATCCCGATGGATCCTTACTATGATTTGGGACTTGGCGTATGCCCGGAATCAAATTTGGAAGTCCCTAGCCCGAGATATCGGACTTTGTCGAAATGTGGAAATTAAAGGCTTAACGAATTTGGCATGTTTGACCAAAGTTTGACTTTTTGGATAACGAGTCCGTATTTTGGTTCCGAGACCTAGTATAGGTCCAATACCATATTTATGACTTGTCTGTGAAATTTCATGAAAAATGAAGCTGGTTTGACGTGATTCGGACGCCCCGTTATGAAAATAGAGATTTTAAATTTTCTTGAAAATTTTATTTGATTTTATGTTCAATTTGTAGCTCTAGGTGTTATTTTGGAGATTTTATCGTGAGAGAAAGTTTGTATGATGTTTTAGACTAGTGTGCACTTTTGGTTTAGAGCAGCGAGGGCTCACATGAGTTTCGGATAGGTTACAGAGTGAAATTTGACTTGGAGAAATTGCTGGCGCATCTGATCTTGTTGTAGGCCTCTGATCTCGTATTTGCGAGATCAAGCATCGAATTTTCTACCTCTGAGGGGTTTGTATTTGTGAGCTTCTCATCGTAGATGTGAAGAGAAGCTGAGCCACACATGGTTCGCATTTGTGAAATATTCTTCGCATTTGCGAAATGGGTCTGAGGAAGGCATTCTTCGCATTTGCGATGATTGTGTTGCATTTGCGGTCATATCATAGTTTGCATTTGCGAACATGTCTTCGTATTTGCGAAGACAACAGAGGTGTGAAAGGAATTTGCATTTGCGATGGTTCCCTCGCATGTGTAGGCTTCGCATTTGCGACATCTGCAGCTTGGTAAATATGACTTAGATGGGATTCTTCTCCCATTCTTCAAATTTCAAAACCTAAAACACAAGAGGCTATTTTCCGAAGATCATTTCTTCCCCAAATCATTGGTAAATGATCTTAAACTAATTTCTTCCAATCTTTTACTACTTTTCCTAAGATTTCAACCTAAAATCTAAGGTTTTTCATGGTGGAATTGGGGGTTTTTGGGTAGAAAATAGGAATTTTGTAAATTGGGGATTTATACCTCAAATTGAGGTCGGATTCCAAAACAAACTACATAGTCGGGATCAAGGGTGAATAGGTAATCAGGTTTTGGTCCGAATTTCAGGTTTAAACCAATCTGTCCCGGGTGTTGACTTTTTTAAAAATGGCCTAAATTTAATTCTTTACAGTCGTGGGTAGTTCCTAAGGCTTAAATTGAATTGTTTGGCTGGTAATTTTCTATATTCTATCGGTTTGGAGGCTTGTGTGAAAGGAAAGGCCGTGATCAAGCTTTGAGTTTGGGTGTTGGAGCGAGGTAAGTGTCGTGGTTAACCTTGATCGAGGGAATACGATTTGTTTTTTCCTATTTGGTATTTGTTTAATTGTTGGGAACAACGTATAGGTGAGGTGCCGAGTACTTATGTGTTGTAATTGGGTTAAATCATGCGGGTGGGGTGTGGTTTCTTGCAAATTTAGTTTTCATTGTTCATGTTATCCATGTTTTTACTAGTATTGTTAAATCGTTCGCTTTTATCATGCTTACGAATCTTTTGGTGGTAATTTAGTATTGATCTCGAATTATTGGTTGACATTGTGGAACCAAATATGGAAGAAAGACTTATACTTGTTATCTTATCTCCCGGTTGTTGTTGTTCATTGCATTATGATGAGGTTGAGTGTTAATGCATGAAGGTGATGTCGTGCCGTTTCTATTGACTTTATGTGAGGTTGAGAGTATTAGTGCACGAAGGGTGGTGCCGTGCCATATTGTGAGTGTAATGCACAAAGGGTGATGCCGTGCCATGTTATGAGAGTTAATGCACGAAGGGTGATGCCGTGCCGTTTCCATTATTTTCATGGTGAGGATGAGAGTAAAAGCACGAAGGGTGATGCCGTGCACTTTTCCTTTGATGTGTTCATTGGTTCTTATTGGTTCATAGTATATTTACTATTCAAGTTATCTTTCTACTATAGTTCTTTATCTCGTATTTCCCCTCAGCATGTTTCCCCCCTCACGATATTACCTGTTTATTTCTTTACTGTTATCTGTATATACACTATTAACTTGTACAGGTTTGATTGTAGGTGTCTTGTCTTAGCCTTGTTACTACTTCGTTGAGGTTAGGCTCGACACTTACCAGTACATGGGTCGGTTGACCTGATACTGAACTCTGCACTTTCTGTGCAGATTTTGGTACCGACTCAGGCTGATTGAGAGATTAGCTGTCGGATTGCTATCAGGAGACCCAAGGTAGATCTGCTGGCGTCCGCAAATCTTGGAGTCTCTTCTTAGTTTTATCATTTACTGTTTTCTATTTCAAAATATTGTATTCTCCCTTCTTCATACTCTGTTTGTGGAAATCTTAGTAGTTTGTGAATTGTGACTCCAGATCCGGGTGTTTGTAATTGTTGAAACCTTTATATTATTCCGTATTCGCTGTATTTCATTTTAGATTATTGTTGTCGATAGTTGAATTGAATAAGTTGTAGCTTAATAATATTCTAACGTGGCTTGCCTAACAAGTGGAACGTTAGGCGCCCTCACGATCCCGACAGTGGAAATTTCGGGTCGTGACAAGTTGGTATCAGATCACTAGGTTTCCTAGGTCTCACAATTCACGAGCGAGATTAGTACAGTCTGGGGGATCAGTACGGAGACGTCTGTACTTATCTCCCAGAGGCTACGAAGTTAGGAACAAATTTCACTTCTATTCTTCTCTGTCGTGCAATTTTGTTTCTCAATACTAGTTGAACTCTTCTACTCTTATTCTCTCACAGATGGCGAGAACACGTTCCGCTTCTTTAGCTGAGCAGCAACCAGAGCCTCTAGTAGTAGCTCATACGAGGGGGCAGAGGTCGAGGTTGAGGCCATGCCAGAGGCCGAGGTAGGGGCATGGCTTAGCCCAGAGCCCCAGCAGTGGAGCCTCATGTAGAGTTTGAGGAGGAGGCTCAAGCTCAGACTATTCCTACCAGGCTAGCTCAGGTTCTGGAGGGTTCATTGCCACCCTAGTGCTTCAGGACGCTTTGACCCGTTTAGTGGGCCTTATGGAGAGTGTGGCCCATACTGGTGCAATTTCCATGGCACCAACCGTCTCTTAGGCTGGATGAGGATCATAGATTCCTGCTACTCACACTCCGGAGCAGATGGCTCCCCAGTATCAGACTCCAGCAACTCGGCCAGTCAGAGCAGTTCGGCCGGTTGTTGCGGCACATGCTGGTGAGGGGCTAGCTATGTTTTCAGAGGCTTTATGGTGATTGGACAAGTTCACCAAGATCTTTCCAGTTCACTTTAGTGGTGCTACTTCAGAGGATCCCCAGGAGTATCATGACAGTTGTCATGAGGTTCTACGGAACATGGGTATAGTGGAGACCAATGGGGTCGGTTTTGCTGCATTTCAGATGACTGGTTCCGCCAAGAAATGGTTGAGAGATTATTTATTGACCAGACCATCGGGGCCGCCTGCTCTTATTTGGGACCAGTTCTCTCAGCTCTTCCTGGAGAAGTTTCTCCCTATCACATTGAAAGAGGAGCATCGTCGTCAGCTCGAGTGTCTTCAAGAGGGCAGTATTATTGTTACTTAGTGTGAGACCCATTTTGTGGATTTGGCCCATCATGCTCTTCTTTTACTTCCTAGAGAGAGAGAGAGAGAGAGAGAGAGAGGGTGAGGAGATTTATTGAGGGACTTACTCAGCCTATCAAGTTGTAGATGGCTAAGGAGATTGGGAGTGAGATTTCTTTTCAGGAGGTTGGCAATGTCGCCAGGCGAGTTGAGATGGTTCTTGCTCAGGGAGGTCAGGGGTGTGACAAGAGACCTCGTCATTCCGGTGGGTTCAGCGGTGCCTCATCTGGAGGCAGGGGTATTTTTAGTAGAGGCCATCCTCCCAGGCCATTTCATTCAGCTCTCCAGGCATCCCACAGTGCTCCAGGTGGTCGTGGACCTCATATGCCTTATTCTGATCAGCTAGCCTACAGTACACCACCAGAGTTGTCAAGATGGTTACTCAGGTTAACAGGGTCAGTTTCACGGCGAGAAGTCACAACAATCGAGGTATTATTATACTTGTGGTGATCCGAGGCACATTTCTAGATTTTCCCTCGTGCATAGAGCAGTTCACAACATCAGGGTTTTCGTGCCATGGTCCCGGCATCGGGTACTGCACTGCCCGCTCACCCAGCTAGAGGTAGGGGTCAGGGAGCCAGAGGTGGTGGTCTGACCATTAGAGGTGGAGGTCAGGTCATTAGAGGTAGAGACCAGCAAGCTAGGGGCCGTCCTAGAGATGTAGTTCAGAGTAGTGGGGCCTAGCCCCGATGCTTTGCTTTTCCAGCCAGGCCTGAGGTTGAGTCATCCGACGCCATTATCACAGGTACTGTTTCAGTTTGCAGTAGATATGCTTCAGTTGTATTTGATCCGGGATCCACTTACTTCTATGTGTCATCTTATTTTGCTTCATATTTGATTGTGCGTCGTGATTCTTTGAGTTCCCCTGTATATGTGTCCACACCTGTAGGGGATGCTATTTTTGTAGATCGTGTTTATCATTCGTGTGTGGTCACTATTGGGAATCTTAAGACTAGTGTAGATATTCTACTCCTTAATATGGTTGATTTTGATGTTATATTGGGTATGGATTGGCTGTCACCTTATCACACTATATTGGACTGTCACGCCAAGACGATGACCTTAGCGTTATCGGGGTTGCCCCGATTAGAGTGAAGGGGGACTCCTGGACATTCTACTACTATGGTTATCTCTTATATGAAGGTTCGGCATATAGTCGAGAAGAGGTATCTAGCTTATTTGGCTTATGTTCGTGATTCTAGTGCAGAGGTTCCTTCTATGGATTCTGTGCAGTTGTTCGTGAGTGTACAGAGGTATTTCCTGTAGACTTGCTGGGGATGCCACCCGATAGGGATATTGATTTGGCTCCGGGCACTCAACCCATTTCCATACCGCCATACCGTATGGCCCCGTCAGAGTTGAAAGAATTGAAGGAACAGTTGCAAGATTTTCTTGATAAGGGCTTCATTAGACCTAGTTTCTCGCCATGGGGTGCACCCGTGTTGTTTGTGAAGAAAAAGGATGGATCGATGAGGATGTGTATAGATTATCAGCAGTTGAACAAAGTCACCGTCAAGAACAAGTATCCATTGCCGAGGATTGACGATTTATTTGATAAGCTTCAAGGTGCCAAGGTGTTTTCAAAGATTGATTTGAAATTTGGGTACCTTCAGTTGAGGATTAGAGCATCCGATGTCCCTGAGACAACTTTTTGGACTCGGTACGGGCATTATGAGTTTCCGATAATGTTCTTTGGGTTGTCAAATGCCCCAGCAGCATTCATGGATCTGATGAACCGAGTGTTCAAGCCCTATTTGGAATCCTTTGTGATTGTGTTTATTGACGATATCTTGATCTAGTCCCGCAGTCGAGAGGAGCATGAGAAGCATCTTAGGGTTGTGCTCCAGACTCTTGAGAGACAGATAGTTATATGCTAAATTTTTGAAGTGCGACTTTTGGTTGTATTCAGTCGCTTTCTTGGGCCACGACATATCATAAAAAGGGCCTTCAGATAGATCCTAAAAATATTGAGGCAGTCCAGAACTGGCCTAGGCCCACTTCAGCTACGGAGATCAGAAGTTTCTCTGGTTTGGCGGGCTATTACCGTCGATTTGTGGAGGGGTTTTCATCTATATCAACCCCGTTGACCAGGTTGAACTAGAAGGGTGACCCATTCAAATGGTCAAATGAGTGTGAGGTGAGCTTTCAGAAGCTCAAGACTGCTTTGACTACAACACTGGTGTTGGTGTTTCCCACGGGTTCACAGTTTTATACGGTCTATTGTGATGCGTCGCGTGTTGGGCTCGTTGCGGTATTGATGGAGGAGGGCAGAGCGATTTCATATGTGTCGCGCTAGTTGAAGGTTCATGAGAAGAATTACCATGTCCATGATTTAGAGTCGGCAACCATTGTTCATGCGCTGAAGATTTGGAGGCACTATCTTTACGGCGTGTCATGTGAGGTTTTCACTGATCATCGGAGCCTTCAATATTTCTTCAAGCAAAAGGATCTCAATTTGAGGCAGAGAATGTGGTTAGAGATATTGAAAGACTATGATATCACCATCTTGTATCATCCCGGGAAGGCCAATGTGGTGGCTGATGCATTGAGTAGAAAGACAGGGAGTATGGGCAGCCTTGTGTTGATTCTAGTTGGTGAGAGGCCTCTTACATCAGATGTTCAGACTTTGGCCAACCAGTTTGTGAGGTTGGATTTTTCTTAGCCCGACCCTCTTTTAGCTTGCACAGTCGCTCAGTCTTCTTCGTTTGAGCGTATCAGAGTCGGTAGTATGACGACCCTTATCTGTTGGTCCTTAGGGACATAGTGCGGCATGGAGGTGCCAAGCAGGTTACTGTTGGTGATGACAGAGTATTGAGGATGAAGGGTCGTGTGTTTGTGCCTAATATGGATGGACTTCATAAGTTTATTCTTGAGGAGGCCCACAGTTCCCGGTATTCTATTCATCCGGGCGCATCAAGGTGTATCAGGACTTGCGGCATCATTATTGGTGGAGAAAAATGAAGAAGGATATAGCCGCTTATATAGATTGATGCCTGAATTGTCAGCAAGTAATGTATGAGCATCAGAGACCTTGTGGTTTGATTCAGAAGATAGAGATTCCTGAATGGAAGTGGGAGCATATCACTATGGATTTCGTTGTTGGACTCCCACGGACTCGTAGGAAATTTGATGCCGTTTGGGTCATTGTGGATAGGTTGACTAAGTCAGCACATTTCATTCTTGTGTCAATCACCAAACTTCAGATTGGTTGGCAGAGATTTACATCCGCAAGATCGTCCATCTTCACGGTGTGCCTGTGTCCATCATTTCTGATCGAGGTATGCAATTCACCTTGCACTTCATGAGGGTAGTACAGTGTGAGTTGGGCACGCATATTGAGTTGAGCACAGCGTTTCATCCTCAGACGGACGGACAATCTGAGCGCACAATTCATTTCTTGAAGGATATGCTCCGCGCATGTGTTATAGACTTTGGAGGATTGTGGGATCAGTTCTTACCCCTTGTGGAGTTCGCCTACAACAACAACTACCATTCAAGCATTCAAATGGCTCCCTATGAGGAATTATACTATAGGCAGTGCCGGTCGCTAGTTGGGAGCCTTGAGAGGCTCGGTTGTTGGGTACAGACCTGGTACAGGATTCCTTGTATAAGGTCAAGATTATTCAGGATCGACTTCTCACAGCTCAGTCCAGGCAGAAGAGTTATGCCAATTGTACAGTTCGTGATTTGCATTCATAGTCGGTGAGAGAGTGTTGATCCGGGTATCACCCATGAAGGGTGTCATGAGGTTTGGAATGAAGGTCAAGCTGAGCCCTAGATATATCGAACCTTTTGAGATTCTCGAGAGAGAGGAAGAGGTAGCTTACATGCTTGCGTGTCCTCCTAGGTTATCGGTAGTTCATTCAGTATTCCATGTGTCCATGCTCCGGAAGTATCACGGTGATCCGTCCCATGTGTTAGATTTCAGCTCTGTCCAGTTAGATAAGGTTTTGACTTACGAGGAGGAGCCGGTGGCCATTTTAGCCTAGCAGGTTCATCAGTTGAGATCGAAGAGTTATCCTTCAGTCTGAGTGCAGTGGAGAGGTCACCCCGCGAGGCAGCTACTTGGGAGATCGAGTCAGACATGCAAAGTAGATATCCCCACCTATTCACCAGTTCAGGTACTTTTCTATGTCCATTCGAGTACAAACGGTTGTTTTAGAGGTGGAGAATGTGATGACCCAATAGGCCATCTCGCGTTTTGAAACCATATTCTGTGGTCCAAAACCTTAAGAATCATATTTTAACCTTCCTTGATTTGCGTGCACAGTCCGGGCTTCTTTTCGGAAAGCTTTTATGTTAAAAACTTTGAAAATTAAGGATTTTTTCTTAAAACTTCATTTGAGTTTACTTCGGCCCAAAGAACTTTAGCTGTACTGACCACGATCCCCGTGGGTATGTACTCTGAGTTAGGACTTTGGTGTATGCCCGGAGTCAAATTTGGAAGTAAAGGCTTAATGAATTTGGCATGTTTGATCAACGTTTGACTTTTTGGATAATGGGTCCGTATTTGATTCTGGAACCCGGTATAGGTCCATTACCATATTTATGACTTGTCTGTGACATTTGATGAAAAACAGAGTTGGTTTGACGTGATTTGGACATCCGGTTGTGAAAATACAAAATTTCAAAGTTTTCTTGAAAATTTTATTTGATTTGGTGTTAAATTCATAGTTCTAGGTGTTATTTTGGCGATTTGATCCCGCGAGCAAGTTCGTATGATATTTTTAGACTAGTGTGCTCTTTTGGGTTTAAAGACTCGAGGGCTCGGGTGAGTTTCAGATAGGATACAGAGTGAAATTTGACTTGGAGAAATTGCTAGTGCATCTGATCTTGTTACAGGCCTCTGATCTCGCATTTGCGAGATCAGGCATAGCATTTGCAACCTCTGAGGGGTTCGAATTTGTGAGCTTCTCATTGAAAATGCGAAAAGAAGATGGGCCACACAGGTTTCACATTTGCAAAATATGCTTCGCATTTGCGAAGTGGGTTTGGGGAAGGCATTCTTCGCATTTGCGACGATTGTGTCGCATTTGCGGTCATATCATAGTTCTCATTTGCGAAGACAACATAGGTGTGAAGGGTTTCATATTTGCGATGGTTCCTTCGCATTTGTAGGCTTCGCATTTGTGAAGCCCAGGTCGCATTTGCGACATCTGCAAATGGGTAAATATGACTTAGACGGGATTTTTCTCCCATTCTTCAAATTTTCAAAACCTAAAATACAAGAGGAGATTTTCCAAAGAACTTTTCTTCCCCAAATCATTGGTAAGTGATCTTAAACTAATTTCTTTCAATCTTCTACTACTTTTCCTAAGATTTCAACCTAAAATCTAAGGTTTTTCATGGTGGAATTGTGGTTTTTTGGGTAGAAACTAGGGATTTGATAAATTGGGGATTTAGATCTCAAATTGAGCCTGGATTCCAAAATAAATTACATAATCGGGTTCGGGGGTGAATGGGTAATTGAGTTTTCGTCCGAATTTTGATTTGGACCAAGCGGGCTTGGGTGTTGACTTTTGTTGATTTTTTCGAAAATGCCCTAAACTGAATTCTTTACAACCGTAGGTAGCTCATAAGGCTTAAATTGAATTGTTTGGTTGGTAATTTTCTAGATTCTATCGGTTTGGAGACTTGTGTAAAAGGAAAGGCCGTGGTTGAGCTTTGAGTTTGGCCGTTAACGAGGTAAGTGTCGTGGTTAACGTTGATCGAGGGAATATGAATTGCTTTTGCCTATTCTCTACTTGTTTAATTGTTGGAACAACGTATAGGTGAGGTGACGAGTACTTATGCATTGTAGTTGGGTTAAAGCATGCTGGTGGGGTGTGGTTTCTTGCAATTTTAGCTTTCATTGTTCATGTTAACCATGTTTTGACTAGTATTGTTATATCGGTCGCTTTTATCATGCTTACGAATCTTTTGGTGGTAATTGAGTATTGATCTCGAAGTTGTGGTTGACATTGTGGAACCAAATATGGAAGTAAGTCTTATACTTGTTATCTTATCTCCTGATTGTTGTTGTTCGTTGCATTATGGTGAGGTTGAGTGTTAATGCACGAAGGGTGATGCCGTGCCGTTTCTATTGAATTTATGTGAGGTTGAGAATGTTAATGCACAGAGGGTGATGTCTTGCCATATTGTGAGTTTAATGCACGAAGGGTAATGTCGTGCCATGTTATAAGAGTTAATGCACAAAGGGTGATGTCGTGCCATTTCTATTAATGTCATGGTGAAGATGAGAGTAAAAGCACGAAGGGTGATGTCGTGCACTTTTCCTTTTCTGTGTTCATTGGTTCTTATTTTTTCATAGTATATTTACTGTTCAAGTTATCTTTCTGCTGTAGTTCCATATCTCGTATTTCCCCTCAGCATGTTTCCCCCTCCCGATATTACACTGTTAACTTGTACAGGTTTGATTTTAGGTGTCTTGTCTTAGCCTTGTCACTACGTCGTTGAGGCTAGGCTCGACACTTACCAGTACATGGGTTCAGTTGTACTGACGCTGCACTCTGCACTTTCTGTGCAGATTTTGGTACCGACTCTGGCTTATTGAGAGATTACCCGTCGGATTGCTATCAGGAGACCCAAGGTAGATCTGCTGGCGTCCGCAGACCCTGGAGTCTCTTCTTAGTTTTATGTTTTACTGTTTTCTATTTAAAAATAGTGTATTCTCCCTTTTTCAGACTCTATTTGTGGAAATCTTAGTAGTTCATGAATTGTACTCTAGATTCGGGTGTTTGTAATTGTTGAAACCTTTATATTATTCCGTATTCGCTCTATTTTATTTTAGATTATTTCCGTTGATAAGTGATTGAATAAGGTGTAGCTTAATAATATTCTAACATGGCTTGCCTAGCAAGTGGAATGTTAGGCGCCATCACGGTCCTGACAGTGGGAATTCTGGGTCGTGACACATACTATCCACCCGTTCAGTCATTGACGACTTATATGAACAATGACAACATATCTCTTTAACTTTTATGGAAAAATACTATACCTCTTTCACTTACAATAAGCTTGTAGCCGTGGTGCAACCTCAATTGTTCTTCTTGTACTTATTCCTTCCTAGAAGATACTTTATAAATTCAACCTTAAAGTGAAATTACATGTCCGACTTTCTCCCACTTAAGAGTGAGTCCATTCTCAAGCTTTTACTCTTCTTCCATAGGCTTTACAAAGTCTTTATACCACAAGTACACTTTCCCGATACACTTACATGTCTATCCTAATGTTAAGGGTCATTTATTTCCCAATCGGGAATCTCTTCTCATAGTCTTCACTTCCGACTGAGTTTGACTCAATTCTCGTGATCATTATATTCGTGTTATCTTCCAATTCCAATGATATGATCGAATCTCTACACTCATCAGAGCTCTCTTGGTTCATTTCCCTTCTTAAATACCATGACACTTCCAAACTGTAGCTCATGTTGCTAAGTATCATATTTCTCCACCCTTTCTACTATATCAGGATTACATATTACTCTTCTGCAAGTATGACTTCCTTATGCCTCTGAGCCATGCCCCAATATTTCATTAGCAAGTACGACTCCCTTAGGCCTCTACACCGAAACTCTACCATTTTGAATAGGTACGACTGCTTCACATCAATTTGTATATCATAACTTTATGCATATTTAATAATAAACCTTATTTTCACAATAATAATGCAAACAACTCGCAGTCTATCTTTATATGCCATGTAGATTTTCAAACTATGTCTATGTACGGTGTATTTGGGCATACCCCTACTACCCATGGAATTTAACATGTGTTTACACAATGAGAACCTCTATATCTTATAAGATATCCTTAGCCTCATTACTAATACAACATCCTTAGGATGCACAAGACATTAATATATATCTTTGAAACACTTGCAATCCATCGATTTCCAAAATGTATTATTATTGTTCTCCAGCTCTTTAGCCTTAATTCATTTATGTAACAATTTACAACTCATCAAAGTATTAAACTAGCCTCGTATGTCGTTCAACATATTCAACCCCTTTAAATTCCCTATTTGTTTTCAATCAATCCATGTTCAACTGCTCTGTTGGACCACTTAAGAAGGTTCTAGGGCATATTCTCAGAAACTTATCTTTCACGAATTTATCATCATCAAAATGAGACATAACTCATCTATACAAGTTTAATATTGTCCTTTCATGACGACTTGCCTTCTAGACAATTTATGTTCTCCTTTAACCTTCGAGGTTATGCCTTTTGTATACTTTGTACCTTGGCATATCTTCTACTTATCCATTCAAGTGTCTTTACATTATTGAACGCCATTTATATTGCCTTGATCACTCAGAAACACACTTGATACTCTAGACATGTCGTTGCTAGCTCATGTGATATGATAATGACCACAACTTGTCATACCAAGTGTCCATCTAACCCACATCAACATTCAGTATCCAGCTATAAAAATCTCGGGATATGAACTCCTCTAATTGTCTCAAAACTATCATATTTACTAGATTCAACTTTATCTCTTGATCTTCTACTTGTCTTTCACAACTGGTGGCTGACATATTACATCGCTGTCCCTTTTCCTCGAGCAGTCCCAATCATATACTAGGGCCATGCCCTCTCAAGGTGCGGTTTTTCTTTTCAGTAGCACAAACTTCCTACGATTCTCGATGCATTACGACAACGGTCAATGGGATTATCACTTATCTTCCTTCAAATAGTCATTAGCTCTTGGCAAAAGAAAAGTATAATCCATTATTGCATCATTTGATTTGAACCTATTTTATTTCATTCCTTATATTTTCCCTTATATTCATATCGAAAGCCACTAACACTTTCTTGGCAAATCCTCCAGTAGCTAGTGTCGTTACTTAAATCTCAAGCATTATGATCAACACTCTCATTCGTAAACCTCGTCTAAATTTTGATACAGATAAACAATATTATCCTTGCTTCAAGCTTTAATGCATGATCTAGAGTGAGAAGAAAGGAATAAGACAACCCTACACTGTCCATGTAGCCTTCCCGATATGGGTGTGGCTAACAACATACCAATAAGGAGAACTCTACTTGAAATGATTCTATATACCTTCTAAGACTTGAATTATAACCTAGTGCTCTAATACCAAGTTTGTCACGATTCAAAACTACGTGACTGGCACCCGACATACTATGCAACCCAGGCAAACCAAATCGTACAAGAATGCCTATCTATATGCAAAATAAATACATGCAGAAGCCTTTTTGAAAACAAAATCATTTCACATGATTAAAACCATACATGGAACAAAATCTTTAAATCCATCATTTTTCTATAATTGAAAAATACGAAAGAACAATAATATTTTTTTCTTGCATGCCATATGAACGACTCTCGATTATAACTCCAAAATAATATAAATTATCTATGGTATCTCTAAGATACAAGGATGAAATAAATACTTGGGACAAACCCAAACCAAAAGTAAGTAAGAAAACCATGAAGGCTGCCACAAAATAGAAGTGGCGCCTTGCTGTATGCCGCAGAAAGACAGTCATCCTAGCGTCATCATCTCATCACGTACCACGTCTCATCTTGAAAACATATAAAGTAAGCGGGACTCTGGAGAGGGGACCCTGAGGGATGAGTACACCATCACGATACTCAATAAGTGTTATAAACTCTCTCTAACTCAAGTTCTTGGGACAAGGCTTTACAAAAATAATGCAACCAATATTTGATATAAAATGATAACAATTATATCAGTTAATGTACTTTATCATTTCAAATGAAAAGACTTGAAAAATGTAAATCATGGTACAAACTTTTAAAATATTTACATCGACCTAGGATTTTAATAAGAATCATGCATAACCATTTCAACTTCATTAGGTCATTGAAATACCTTTCGGCTCCTTAGGCCTAAACATAACAAAATTATCTTTTATCCTTTTTCACCGGGAGTACTATACTATCACCGATACAACAAGGTCAACTAGGTTATGTACCTAGTGACAAATATCATATACCCTACTTTCTCAGGTCATTTCATCGCAGTGTCGTACGAATCGACTCAGCCATACTATTAATAGCAAAAAATAGCATTCTCTCAAGGAGGATACTCTGTCGTAGTCTATACCATGAAATGGTCATCTTTGCTACACTGGCACATGTAGTTTCATGAAGAAGAACAAGATATATTCGAAGACAATCTCGGTGAATGACCGCGTCCAAATTCAAACCTCAAAACAAGGTATGAAACGGTTGATTAAAATTATAATAATCCAATGAAGAGTCGGGGTCGAATCCACATGGATCTAGATAGGAGTTAGGGGTATATATTCTAATGCGTGAAATTGAATTATCTTAATTTGCACTTCCACAAAAGGGGTTTGTTTCTATTTCTAGCTTTACACTAAGTTCGCAGAATAAATAAATAAGACTAGGATAATTGTTTTTGATATTTTTCAAATTGGTAAAAAGCCTAGGGTTGTGACCATTACCTAGGTGTTTGCCTAATGGGATAAAAACCTCAATGCTTGTTTTGTTGATCGGGGTGTATTATAGCTATCGGGTCTCAATACCCCTCGATTAGAGAGTGGTTTTGCCCAATTTTGATTTCTCAAGACTAAATGGGTCTCACAAAATAGTTGATAAAATCTCAATTCGGGTTATTACTATCTCTAGGTTGAACCCTTTAATTGGGTTAATCAATCTCTCGATGACCCAATTCCTTGTTAGCCAAGTTTTCCTAGACTATCTCTCTCTTTCTTAAGTAGAGACTAAGTCAAATAGGCATGACCTAATTTTTGCAACCATTAATTCCACAAATTAAATCACGAATGAGTCTAAATAATAAACATCCAATCATAAACAAGCACTAAATTAGATACCCATAAGGTTTATACACTAGGTTTGGGTCATAACCCTAGCAAAATTTAGCTACTCATATTTTGGTTTGACGAAAAAGAAGAAGAAAGACTAATTGAACTCATAATATAAAGTTAAAATGATAAAATCTATTGTAAAATACACCAAAATCTATTCTTCATACGACAGGTGCTAGGATTCTGCGGCTGAATAATTCTGAATTGCAGCCGCGAGGCAATATTTCTATGGTCCGCAGATTTAGCACTGCGACAACAAGGCCCTCTTGTGCGGCTGCACAAATCTTGTGCGGACCGCAATTCGATGAAGCTCTGGACTTGACTTTTTTTTCATCTCTCTGATCTTGGATCCTAGCCCAGCTTTTGCGACCGCACAATTCATGTGCATTCCACAATTTGCACGAATGCCTGGTGCCTTTTCCTTCTTTGATTGCGGCCGCGTATGGAATTTTGCGGACCACACATTGTAAGCTTCTGTTCCTTTTATTTATTTGTGTTTGGACTACTCCTTTTTGAGTCGTATTTCATCTGGGATTCCAACTTTTAACATTCCTGCAATTTTGCACATTTCATTAGTTTCGAGAACACATTCAATGTTTTATAGACTAAAATAAAAGCTAAAAGGCGCTAATAAGTAGTCAAAATCCCCACTTATATCAACTCCCCCAAACTTAAGTCTTTGCTTGTCCTAAAGTAAACAAAATAGTTCCTAGCTTCACAAGTTAAGGTTAATTTCAGCCAGTCAAAGGTGAGCCATTCACACATTATTTGGGACCAACAATTACCGACACTACTTATGTATTATCAACAAGGCGACAAGTTAAACATTTATGCACATATAGTTTTAATGTGACACTTGAGCATCAAGAGTTGACATTATTCATCAAGGAAGTCGCTCTCTCATGTAGGTCATTGTGGATCCCAAACTCCTCTTCCTCTACTCTCCGTTGTCCTAGCTCACTTAAATTTTTTAGGACTCAATACAAAGATTTATGAAAGGTTCTCTCATCTCTCTTAAGATAATGTCGTAAGTACGACTTCAAGTACCATAGCCTTGCCCGTCATGTAGATCGCCACTAATATAAGCTCACTCGACTTGAAATAAAGTAGGGCTTCTTTCAGGATGTAATGAAGGTTTTTGGAATAGGGTTGGATACATTATGGTTGAGTGGGTTCACCTTTCCTTAAGCACTTCATTTTTTTTATTCTCGGCTCATGCTTTGCCAACTCTTTGAGGCACTTTCTTTTCCTTGGGTAACTAGATGGACTTAACATCACTCTTTCTTGATCATGACATTCATTTTCTACCTCTTTTGATTTATCCATGTTTTGTGATGACCCAAAGGGTCATCTTATGGATTAAGACACTATTCCAGGCTCATTAGCCTTAAAAAAATAAATTTTATTTACCTCGATTTTTGTGCGTAGTCCGAGCGTGAAACCAGAAAGCTTTTTTGTGAAAATAAGAGAAATAATAATTTTTAGAGTTAAAATTTTGGTTTTAGTTGACTTTGGTCAATATTTTTAGTAAACGGACCCGGATCTGTGTTCTGACGGTCCTGGGAGGTCCCTAGCTTTATAAATCCGGCCCGTAGCTTTATCAACCAATTTTTGAAGAAAATTTTTATGCAGGATTTTTAAGGAAATAAAGAAAGAAATTAATGTTTAAAATCGTTAGTATCGGGCCCGTATTTTGGTTCTGGAGCCCGGTACATATTTGTTATGATATTTAAGTCCTATCTGTGAACTTGGTGAGAATCAGAATTGATTTGACGTGATTCGGACTTCCAGTTGAGAAAATAGTAAAATTGAAGTGTTCTTGAGAAAATCATGAGTTTCGAGGTTGAATTCGTAGTTTTAAATATTAATTTTGTGATTTGATCGAATGACCAAGTCCGTATGATATTTTTAGACTTGCGTGCATGTTTGGTTTGTAGCCCCGAGGGCTCGGGTGAGTTTTAGATAGACCACGGAGTGTTTAGACTTAGAAAAATGCAGTTGGTGCATCTGGTGTCTGTCACCAGGCCTCTGATCTCGCAATTGCGAGATCAGGCTTCGCAATTGCGAAGTTGGCAGGCCTGGTAAATGCGAGGATTTTGATCGCAAATGCGAAACAAGGCCTGGGAAGGCCATCCTTGCAAATGCGATATTTACTTCGCAAATGCTAAGAGTGCCCAGCAAGGTCAGAAGTCGCAAATGCGACATTTAGGTCGCAAATACGAAGACAGTAGGAATTTTGATGGGTTCGCAATTCGTATTTGCGATAACTGCAGCCTGTTAAATGGGATTTAGACGGGATTTTCACCCATTTTTCAATTCTCTCAAACCCTAAACCTCCATAGGCGATTTTTCAAAGACTCAAACTTCTCCAAATCATAGGCAAGTGATTTCTAATTACTTTGTTTCAATCCTTTACAACTTTTTACAAGATTTCAACGAAAAACCTAGAACTTTCATGGTAAAATTTGGGATTTATGGGTAGAACTTAGGAATTTCAAAATTTGGGAATTTAGACCTCGAATTGAGGTCGGATTCCAAAATCAATTGTATATCCGGGCTCGGAGGAGAATGGGTAAACAGGTTTTGGTCTGAACCTCGAGTTTAGACCAAAGAGGCCCGGGGTCGATTATTGTCTTTTGATAGGAGAACATAGGAAAATCATAGTTTTTCATTAAAATTAATTCCTTTAGCAATAATTGATGGTATTGAACCAATTATGATTAGGTTCGAGCGGGTTAGAGGCAAATTCTAAAGAAAAGCTGTGATTGAGCAGTGATTGGCCTGCAGAATTAAGGTAAGTGTTTGGTTTAACCTTTACTTGAGGGAATAGGAATCTCTGACTTAAATTCCATATGAACTTGCATGTGCGTGGTGTATAGGTGAGGTGACGAGTATCTATGCACCACCAAATTATCTCTTTAGCATGTTCCCTTCCCTGTTTCCAATTTATTTTACTCCTGTCTTAATTGTTTTATGATCATTGATGCCTCCATGTCTACTTGTTTTGCTTACTTGTTTGTTAGATATTGTTTCACTTATTTGAGAGTATTAATTGTTCCTTAATATCATTGTGGTACATTAATGGTTGCACTGGTTGACAGTGTTTTATGGTACACTCCAGTTGATTTCATTGTGAAATGATGATTGATGAAAATCATGAATAGTACAACATTCTGCTTACAATTATTGAGACATAAATAAGTGAAAGGCTTTGACCTAAATTGTGAAATCATTTTTTTATAAATAAATAGATGTGATTGTCTGGTGGGAGCAGGTTTCACGCCGCAACAAGACATAATAAGGGAGGATAGGTGGGATCGGTTTGCACGCCACAATAGGAGAAATAAGGGTGATGTATATAGGGAAAAGCAATAAGGGTGGACAGGTGAGAGCGGGTTGCGCGCTGCAACATGGAGCAATCAGGGAGGATATTCATATTTTACTGATTATATGATAATGACTGGAAAATTTACTATTTTATTCTATTGTTCCCATACTCTGCTTTTACCATTATTTTAAATTGAAAATTGGAAATTTTCATGAGGATTGGTTATAGCTGAGATCTAGAAAATTTAACGGAGTTGTTTTATTAATTTTTTCAAGTTACCGTTTAATTAGTTTATTATTCCCTTCTTGCTTTATTATACATTGTATTCAGGTTATGTTATAAATGCTCCACCGTAGCCTCGTCACTACTTCGTCGAGGTTAGGCTCGGCACTTACCAGTACATGGGGTCGGTTGTACTAATACTGCACTCTGCACTTCTTGTGCAGATTCAGGTTCCGGCGAGAGTTGAGTTATCAAGTAGTAGCTGAGCATTCGTACGAAGACACGAAGTAGATCTGCTGGCATCCGCAGGCTTCCTGGAGTCTTCCCTACATTATTTAGATTGCTGTTTTATTTCATTCAAACATATATATATATATATATTTTCTTTCAGCCAAATACTTGTAGTATTCTTTAGTAGTTCGTGAATGGTGACTCCAAATCCTGGGTAGTTAGATATTAGTATTAGCTCGTGTTTCGTTCATTATTTCATATATTATTCTGGATTCATAATTAGGTAATATCAGACTTCGTATTATATTTTAATTGCTTTAAATTTTGAACCCCTATAACATTGGCTTGCCTAGCAAGTATAGTGTTAGGTGCCATCACGATCCTGAGGGTTGGGAATTTGGGTCGTGACAAGTTGGTATCAGAGCCCTAGGTTGCCCAGATCTCACAATTCACGAACAAGCTTAATAGCCCTAGGTTCCTTGTTCATTTCAGTGGTGCTACTTCAGAGGATCCTCAGGAATATCTTGATAGCTGTCATGAGGTTCTTCGGATCATGGGTATTTTGGAGACCAATGGGGTCGACTTTGCCTCTTTTCAGATGACTGGTTCCGCCAAGAAATGGTGGAGGCATTATTTGTTGACTAGACCAGCTGGGTCACCTTCTCTGACGTGGGATCGATTTTCGCATCACTTTTTTGAAAAGTTTCTGCCTATCACTACTAGAGAGGAGAGTCGCCGTCAGTTTTAGCGTCTTAAGCAGGGCAGCATGACTGTCACCCAGTATGAGACTCGCTTCGTGGATTTGGCCCGACATGCTATTCTTTTGTTACCCAAAGAGAGATAGAGAGAGGGTCAGGAGATTTATTGAGGGCCTTGCTCAGCCGATCAGATTGTAGATGGCTAAGGAGACATGGAGCGAGATTTCCTTTCAGGAGCACCTCCTCTGCAGAGTTATTATCATGGTTAGCTAGCTCATCGGGGTCGGTCTCTATATCAGGAGGGATGCTTTGAGTGTGGGGAACATGAGCATGTTTAGAGAGCTTGGATTTTTGGGTAATCAGCATCAATACTAGGGTTCTCATGCCAGAGTTCCGGCACCAGCTTCAGCACCACCTTCCCAGCCAGCCAGGGGTAGGGGTCAGGTAGCCAGAGGTAGGGGCCAGATTGTTAGAGGTGGAGGTCAGGCCGCTAGGGGTGGATTCCAGCCCGCTAGAGGTGGAGGTCCGCCTATCAGAGGTCCTACCAGAGACATGGTTTAGGGTGGCGGGCCCCAGCCCCGATTGTATGCATTTCTAGCCAGACCTGAGGCGGAGTCCTCCGATGCTGTTATCACATGTACCATTTGAGTTTTCAATAGAGATGCCTCAGTTTTGTTTGATCCGGGGTCTACTTACTCTTATGTATCATCTTATTTTGCTTCGTATTGGGTTGTGCCCCGCAATTCCTTGAGTGTCCCTATTTATGTGTCTACGCCCGTGGGGGATGCTATTGTTGTAGATCGTGTGTATCATTCATGTGTAGTCGTTATTGAGGGTCTTGAAACTAGTGTAGACCTTTTACTTCTTGACATGGTCGATTTTTACGTCATGTTGGGCATGGATTGGCTATCGCCTTATTATGCCATCTTGGACTGCCACGCCAAGACGGTTACGTTAGCCTTTCCAGATTTTCCTGAATTAGAGTGGAAAGGGACTCCTAGTCATTCTCCCAACAGCATGATTTCTGATTCCAAGGCTCGGCGCATGGTTGAGAAGGGGAGTTTGTCTTATTTGGCTCATATTCGTGATTCTAATGCTGAAGTATCTTCAATAGATTTGGTGCCTATTGCTCGTGAGTTTGCCGAGGTATTTCTAGCAGACCTGCTGGGGATGCCACTGGACAGGGATATTGATTTTTGCATTGGCGTGGCTCCTAGCACTCAGCCTATTTCTATTCCTCCATTCCGGATGGCCCAACCATAGTTGAAAGAATTGAAAGAACAGTTGCAAGACTTGCTTGATAAGGGCTTCATTAGGCCTAGTGTCTCGCCCTGGAGTGCACCGATTTTGTTCGTGAAGAAGAAGGATGGGTCGATGAGAATGTGCATAGAATGTGTATAGACTACCGGTAGTGGAATAAAGTCATCATCAAGAATAAATATCCATTGCCGAGAATTGATGATTTATTTGATAAGCTTCAGGGTGCCAGGGTGTTTTCAAAAATTGATCTGAGATCAGGCTACCATCAATTGAAGATTAGGGCGTCCGATGTTCCTAAGACAACCTTCGGATGAGATATGGGCACTATGAATTTCCGGTGATGTCATTTGTCTTGACTAATTCCCAACAACCTTTATGGACTTGATGAATCGAGTTTTCAAGCCTCATCTGGATTCCTTCGTAATAATTTTCATTGATAATATTCTAATATACTCCCGTAGACGGGAGGAACATGAGCAACACCTCCAGATAGCGCTCCAGACATTGGGGGATAATCAGTTGTATGCAAAATTTTTAAAGTGTGAGTTCTAGTTGGATTCAGTAGCTTTCTTGGGTCACATCGTATCAGCAGAGGGTATTCAGGTAGATCCTAAGAAGATAGAGGCAGTCAAGAATTGTCCTAGACCCACTTCAGCCATCGAAATCAGGAGCTTCTTGGGTTTGGCAGGTTACTATCGTTGGGTTTGTGGAGGCGTTTTCATCTATAACAGCCCCAATGACAAAATTGACCCAATAAGTTGCCCTGTTCATATGGTCGGACGAGTATGAGGCGAGATTTCAGAAGCTCATGACAGCCTTGACTTCAGCACCGGTGTTGGTGTTACTATCAGGTTCAAGATCTTCACGGTATATTGTGATGCTTCCCGTGTTGGGCTTGGAGCGGTATTGATGTAGGAGGGCAGGGTGATTTCATATGTGGCTCGGTAGTTGAAAGTCCATGAGAATAATTACCATGTCCATGACTTGGATTTGGTAGCCATTGTTCACGCATTGAAGATTTGGAGGCACTATCTTTATGATGTGTCATGTGAGGTTTACACGGATCATCGCAGCCTCCAATACTTGTTCAAGCAAAAGGATCTTAATTTGAGACAGACGAGATGGTTAGAGTTATTGAAAGATCATGACATCACTATATTTTATCATCCGGGGAAGGCCAATATGGTGGCTGATGCATTGAGTAGGAAGGCAGTGAGTATGGGCAGCCTTGCATTCATTCCAGTCGGTGAGATACCATTAGCTTCAGACATTTAGACTTTGGCTAATCTGTTCGTGAGGTTGGATATTTCTCCCAGTCGTGTTTAACTTGTACAGTCGCTCGATCTTCTTTATTTGAGCGTAACAGAGATCGACGGGATGATGAATCGCATTTGATGGTCCTTAGGAACACAGTTCGACACGGTGGTTCCAAGAAGGTTACAGTTGGATATGATGGTGTGTTGAGGATGCAGGGTCGTATATGTGTGCCTAATGTTGATGGACTTCATGAGTTTATCCTTGAGGAGGCTCACAGTTCTAAGTATTCTATTCACCCGGGTGCTGCCAAGATGTACCAGGACCTGCGGCAGCATTATTGGTGGCGAAGGATGAAAAAGGACATTTTTGCTTATGTGGCTCATTGTTTGAATCGCCAATAGGTGAAGTATGAGCACCAAAGACCGGATGGTTTGCTTCAGCAGAGAGAGATTCCTGAGTGGAAGTGGGAGTATATCACTATGGACTTCGTTGTTGGATTCCCACATACTCAAAGGAAGTTCGACACTATTTGGGATTGTGGATAGGCTGACTAAATCAGCACATTTCATTCCAGTGGAAAATACTTATACTTCGGAGCGGTTGGCAGAGGTATATATTCGAGAGATTGTTCGCCTTCACGGTGTGCCCGTGACTATCATTTCTGATCGGGGTATGCAGTTTACCTCGCACTTTTGGAGGGCGGTTCAGCGTGAGTTGGGTACACGGGTTGAGTTGAGCACATCATTCCATCCTCAGATAGACGAGCAGTCTGAGCGTACTATTCAGATCTTGGAGGATATGCTCCGCGCTTGTGTTATTGATTTTGGAGGTTCTTGAGATCAATTCTTGCCGTTAGCGGAGTTTGCCTACACTAATAGATATCAGCCAAGCATTCAGATGGCTCCCTATGAGGAATTATATGGTAGACGGTGCAGATCACCAATTGGATGGTTTGAGCCGGGAAAGGCTCGGTTATTGGGTACAAACTTAGTTCAGGAGGCCTTGGACAAGGTCAAGATTATACAGGATCGCCTTCGTACAGCTCAGCCCAGGCAAAAGAGTTATGCCGACCGTAAGGTTCGTGATGTGGCATTCATGGTTGGAGAGAGATTATTACTTCGGGTATCGCCCATGAAGGGTGTTATGAAGTCTGGGAAGAAGGGAAAGTTGAGCACTAGGTATATCGGGCCATTTGAGATTTTTGATAGAGTGTGGGAAGTAGCTTATAGATTCGCGTTGCCTCTAGGGTTATCCTCAATTAATCCAGTATTTCATCTATCTATGCTTTGGAAATATCATGGTGATCCGTCCCACGTGTTAGGTTTCAGCTCTATCCAATTGGACAAAGATTTGACCTATGAGGAGGAGCCGGTAGCCATTTAGACGGTAGGTTCGTCAATTGAGATCAAAGAGTTATCCTTTAGTTCGAGTGCAATGGAAAGGTCAGCCTGTTGAGGCAGCTACTTAGGAGTCCGAGTCGGACATGCAGAATAGATATTCCCACCTGTTTGCAAGTTCAGGTAATTCTCTATGTCCGTTCGAGGACGAACGTTTGGTTTAGAGGTGGAGATTGTGATGACCCAAAGGGTCATCTTATGAGTTAAGACACTATTCCAGGCTCATTAGCCTTAAAAGATAAATTTTATTTACCTCAATTTGCGTGCGCAGTCCAAGTGTGAAACTGGAAAGCTTTTATGTGAAAATAAGAGAAATAATAATTTTTAGAGTTAAAATTTTGGTTTTAGTTGACCACCCGGATATGTGTTCCGATGGTCCCGGGAGGTCCGCAGTGAGATATGGGACTTGGGCATATGCCCGAAATTGAACTCCGAGGTCCCTAGCTTTAGAATTAATTTTCGAAGAAGATTGTTATGCTGGATTTTTAAGGATATAAAGAAAGGAATTAATGTTTGAAGTCATTGGTATCGGGCCCGTATTTTGTCTCCGAAGCCCGGTACAGGTTTGTTATGATATTTAAGTCCTATATGTGAAATTTGGTGAGAATCGGAATTGATTTGACGGGATTCGGACGTCCGGTTGAGAAAATAGTGAAATTGAAGTATTCTTGAGAAAATCACGAGTTTTGAGGTTGAATTCGTAGTTTTAAAAGTTAATTTTGTGATTTGATTGCAGGGGTAAGTCCGTATGATATTTTTAGACTTGTGTGCATGTTTGGTTTGTAGCCCCGAGGGATCGGGTGGGTATTAGATAGGCTACAGAGTGTTTAGACTTAGAAAAACTCAGCTGGTGCATCTGGTGTCTGTCACCATGCCTTGCGAGATCAGGCATCGCAATTGCGAAGTTGGCAGGCCTGGTAAATGCGAGGATTTTGATTGCAAATGTGAAACAAGGCCTGGGAAGTCCATCCTCACAAATGCGAGATTTACTTCACAAATGCGAAGACTGCCCATCCAGGCCAGAAGTCGGAAATGCGACATTTAGGTCGAAAAATGCGAAGGCATCAGGAATTTTGAAGGGTTCACAATTGCGAACCCCTGATCACATTTGCGATAACTGCAGCCTGTTAAGTGGGATTTTAGACGGGATTTTCACCCATTTTTCAATTCCCTCAAACCCTAAACCTCCATAGGCGATTTTTCAAAGACTCAAACTTCTTCAAATCATAGGTAAGTGATTCCTACTTACTTCCTTTCAATCCTTTACAACTTTTTACAAGATTTCAACCAAGAACCTAGAACTTTCGTGGTAAAATTTGGGTTTTTGGGTAGAACTTAGGAATTTCAAAATTTGGGAATTTAGACCTCGAATTGAGGTTGGATTCCAAAACCAGTTGTCTATCCAGGCTCGGGGGAGAATGGGTAAACGGGTTTTGGTCCGAACCTCGAGTTTAGACCAAGCGGGCCCAGGGTCGATTCTTGTCTTTTGATAGGAGAGCATAGGAAAACCATAGTTTTTCATTAAAGTTAATTTCTTTAGCAATAATTGATGTTATATGAACCAATTATGCTTAGATTCAAGTGGGTTAGAGGCAAATTCTAAAGGAAAAGATGTGATTGAGCAGTGAGTGGCCTGCGCAATTGAGGTAAGTGTTTGATTTAACCTTGACTTGAGGGAATAGAAATCCCCACTTAAATGCCATATGAACTTGCATGCACGTGGTGTATACGTGAGGTGACGAGTATCTATGCACCAAATTATCTGTCTAGCATGTTCCCTTCCCCGTTTCCAATTTATTTTACTCCTGTCTTAATTGTTTCATGATCATTGATGCCTCCATGTCTACTTGTTTTGCTTACTTGTTTGTTAGATATTGTTTCACTTGTTTGGGAGTATTAATTGTTCCTTAATTTCATTGTGGTACAATAATGGTTGAGCTGGTTGATAGTGTTTTACGGTACACTCCGATCGGTTTCATTGTGAAATGATAATTGATGAAAATCATGAATAGTACAACTTTCTACTTACAATTTTTGAGACATAAATATTGTGAACGGCTTTGATCTAAATTGTGAAATCTTTTTTTGTTATAAATAAAGATATGTGATTGTTTGGTGGGAGAGGGTGCACGCCGCAACAAGGACTAATAAGGGAGGACAGGTGGGATCGGGTTGCACGCCGCAACAGGAGAAATAAGGGTGATATATATAGGGAGGAGCAATAAGGGTGGACAGGTGGGAGTGGGTTGCGCGCCGCAACAAGGAGCAATAAGGGAGGATATTCATGTTTTGCTGATTATATGATAAAGACTGGAAAACTTACTATTTTTCCTATTGTTCCCATACTCTGCTTTAACCGTTATTTTAAATTGAAACTTGGAAATTTTCATGAGGATTGGTTATAGCTGAGATCTGGAAAAGTTAACCGAGTTGTTTTATTAATTGTTGCATATTACCATTTAATTAGTTTATTATTCCTTCTTGCTTTATTAGACGTTGTATCTAGGTTATGTTATAAATGCCCCGCCGTAGCCTCGTGACCACTTCGTCGAGGTTAGGCTCGACACTTACCAGTACATGGGGTCGGTTGTACTGATACTGCACTCTGCACTTCTTTTGCAGATCCAGGTTCCGTCCAGATTTGAGTTATCGAGTAGTAGCTGAGCATTCGTACGGAGACACGAGGTAGATCTACTGGCATCCGCAGATTTCCTGGAGTCTTCCCTACATTATTTAGATTGCTGTTTTATTTCATTCAAAACAGATATATATTTTCTTTCAGCTAAATACTTGTAGTATTCTTTAGTAGTTCGTGAATGGTGACTCCAAATCATGGGTAGTTAGATATCAGTATTAGCTCGAGTTTCGTTCATTATTTCATATATTATTTTGGATTCATTTATTGGGTAATACCAGACTTCATATTATATTTTAATTGCTTTAAATGTTGAATCTCTCTAACATTGGCTTGCCTAGCAAGTATGCTGTTAGGCGCCATCACGATCCCGAGGGTTGGAAATTTGGGTCGTGACAGTTTTGAACCATTACCTCTCTTTGAATCCCTTCAACTCTTCCACTTATTCACTTTGTTTTTACATTTTTCTTTTTGTTCTTTTCTTTTCTTGCCCTTTCCTTCTCATCTTTTCTTTTCTCTTTTTTGCCTTAATACCTCTTTCAAGTTCCTCGTCTCTCTCCCAAAATTACGTTTTTATCTAATTATTTCATAAGAGTGTTAAAGAAAGCTCGGGTGCCACGAGAGGGTCACACCAAAACATGTAAAGGCTTGTAACATAGTTATCAAATGAGAAAGGCTCGAGGCTCAAATGGGTTGACTAGGTATAACAACTTTGGTAGGCAATGGAAAATTCAAACAGGCCAAGGAAAGTCGACAATGACTTCTCAAGCCGACAAACGCATTCGGGGCAAGTTCTATACCTTTAGAACGAGTACTTGGACTTGCAACAAAGCATCTCACCCCTCACACACTATGGTTCGATTAAACCACTTGATGATTGCCTAAGTCAACACAAGAGTCACAAAGTCACTAACTAGAGTTATTTCTTCAAAAACCTTGTTTCTAACCATAAGCACGCAGTTAAGTGTGTTGGTATCAAGTGAAGCATGTTTGACTCTTCGATCATGACTTAATTAGGTCTTTTTATTCATTACTACTACTATTATTACCTAAGCACCAAAAATAGATTCAGTCCCTTAAGAAGGTTGTCACGCAATCTATTGTTGGAAAGAGTCACCTGGTTCACACAAAAACTACCTTTGGAAAGAACCATGGCATTAAGAATACCAAAGGTTTAATATCTACTAAAACAAAAAAAGAAGCTACTAAATAAAAAGAAGCTACTAATTCAAAAAGAAGCTACTAAACTAACAAGAAGCTACTAAATTAAACACTAACTAATAAGAAAACAAACATAAAGAAGCTACAAAGCAAAAACCATCGAAGAAGAGAGAAGAAGAGAGAATATATACAGAATAAGGAAAGAGAAGAAAAAATGTGAAGTTATTACAAGCCAATTGTCTCAGAATCATCAAATACGATCAAATAAACTCCACCCCCGAATAAAAATAAGCATTATCCCTAATTCTTAACAAAATAAGAGTAAAGGAAGGGTAAGAGTGAAGAAAACTCCCTATGGCTCCTTGGACATCTCCGTGTCCACAGAAACATCACCGCTCTCAGTCTCATCCAATCGGATCTCATCATCATCAACTCTGGGATTTACTGGGTTGGTGAACATTTAACGCACTGCCTCCGCAATGTCGGCAGCAAGGTCTAGCTCCTCAGACTGGCCAGTTGGTGCTGTAGGATCTGGGCCTGGATGGTGTGGGTCAATCATCATGTCAAAAGGTATGTCTCCGGCTGCAGAAAGCTTGGTAACCTATCTCCGAATCTTGTCGACTAATTTCTTGAAGGCCTGGGAATTTCTCATCTTCTTTACTTCTTTGCCCAACTCTTCGATCACTAACCCATGCTGCACCAAAGTAGCCATGATTGTGTTTTGGTTGTCCAGGAGCTTCTTTAATGTTTCTTCCACTGATGGGGGCATCTGAAGTGTCGGAATAGAAGACTGTGTTGGAACAGTACTCGATAGGTCAAACAACTTAACACTAGCTATCTTTATCCAGTTGTTGAGGCTCGCCAATGTTTGGGAGACTCGCAACACAGAAAGTGGAGCAGTAGGAATTGGCACCAGCTTCAAAGCCGAGGTGGAACCTGTGATTGGAGATGCAGTAGGAATTGATGATGGTGGTGGAGGCATAGCTACGACACTAGATGAAGCTTGGCCGAAGTGGATGGAATATCAACTACCTCTGCAACTACCACCGATGGCTCATCAGACTGGCCTATGGTGGTAGACGACTGACACTTTCTCTTAGGGTTGTGTGCATCCATGAATTAGTACCATGAGAACGGCTTCTTCACCCACACCTTTGTATAAAAGTCCCTCGGCTCTACTCTCGCATCTGTGAGATACTCTGTAATGGTGTTGGGATACGGGTAGGATGTGTCAGCTTGCCGAGCGACCACAAAGATGTTGGTCGATATCACGACACCCACATTGATAGGGCACCCAGCCATGATGGAAGCAATTAGAACTGTCCAAGGGATCAGAAGATATGTCTCATTCTGGCATGGGTCTAGTCTGCTATATACAAAGGTTTTCCACCCCTTTGCCTCAAAGTTCAGAGTAGTCCATTGAATAGACACCCATGTTGTGATCCATGGTGGTGGTGGCCCAGGAGCTATTAATATCTTTACTAGCCAAGTACAAGATACATCCCCAAGTGCACATTTATCTAAGTACTCTATGGGCTCGACATCTTTAAAACACAAGTAAGTGTTCAATGTTTGCTGATCAAAGCGCACCTTAAGGTTTCTCACTTTTGTAACCTTTGTCCCTTTCTTGATATGCGCCACATTGGCATAGAATTCCCGAACAAGGTACTCCTTGGCTCCACCACGCTCTGGGTAAACCACATCCGCCTTTTGCGTTCTCGAAACTGCCTCAATACTACAGGGTTATACTTCTCTAGATCTTTCAATTGAAACTTTTGCTCAAGAGTGAGCGGCCTCACTGGCCACCATTCACAGAAGCTGGATCAAGCAGCCAAGCTGACAAACTGATCCTCCCATATATCTTTCTTCTTCTAGTGCTCAAGGCCGGCAACTGTAGCATCTCCCCTCTGCCATCATCGGGGATGTCCTGAACTGATGTCTCTAGTGACTGAGGGACAGGTGTAGTGGAAGGCTATATGCCTGACTGTCACTCTCCTAACCCTCGTAAGTGTTGTGTGATGATGTCAGCTCGTCCCTAAGCTGGTACCTCCATGGGGCCCTTGACTGGACGGCCGACTTCTCATGTATAAAGGCCGAGTCGCCCTCTGGTACGTCCTTAGATGGGACATGCGAACTGGTCTCGGAAAGGTATGAACCTCCCTCTGGCGACTACTGTTTCTTTCTGATTTCATGTTGTTGGGCACTATGTAAGGGTCTCTTCCCTCTTCCTCGAGAAGGGTCACTTCTTCCTTTCAAAGTGTCACCTCTGCCCCTAGATCGAACCATTTTCTGTACCAAGCAAAGAAGATTGTTATTTGAAATTCAAGTTCATACATACAATGAATGTAAGGACACACCAGAAGATACAGTGAGGAACACAGTAGAAACATGCTTGCAGGGCAGGGATTTGCGGTCCGCACATTTTCATTGCGGCCGCAGATTGGGCCATTACAGATCGCAAAATTCTCTTTTGTGGCCGCAGATGAGGATTGCGGTCCGCACATTTTCTATTGCGGCCGCAAAGCAAATACCTACTCTAATGACAGAGAATTGGCTGATGTGCGGCCGCAACATGTTTTCTGTGGATCGCACATTTTGGTCTTGCGGTGGCACATTGAAGTACCAAAATGAACACTCTCTGAAGACAGTAAAATAGTTGTTTTGCCATCGCAGTGGAAATTCTACAGTCCGCACAATTTTACTTGCGGCCGCAGACTCATGCTTGACTACAGGTTCCCTAGACTCAACTTCTACAGATGGCATAATTTCTAGTGCGGTCGCAGATTTCAAACAATTACGAACATGTAGGCATTTTTATCTAGGGCTTGAAATTTTTTTGCACAAATTTAACATGGAAACAACGTATAAGCATGAAAATATATTGACCCATTCCCCCTAGAGCATTTACCAGTTTACCTACTACAAATTTAACCCCATAAGTATGCACAATTAAATTCAACAGACAAATGGCCTACAATTAATTAAAAAGCTATGTATCAAACTAAAAATTGAAAATTTTAACAAGTAATTAAAGCATACCAGATATGAATGAGTGCAATAAATGAGTGATAAAAAGTTTCTAGCGTGTGGGCACCATTCAGTTACCTTGTAAGCTTAGACACCATTTTGTCTGCGGTCCACAGATTTTTTTTTGTGCGACCACAGATTTTGTTGCGGACCGTAGATTTTGTGTTGCAGTCGCAGATCGGCCATTTTTCTGACAGGCCAACTTTAGAGAGTTGGAAATTTTCACATTCCCCTTCTACGGTCCGCAAGATAATTGTGCGGCTGCAAAACACTTTTGTTGCAACAACTGGAAATGTGTTGTCCGCACAATTCAGCTGTGGTCTGCACAATTTTGTACACTTAGCCAGATTTCTATCCACCATTCCTGTAAGGCACACTCATTCCTGCTGCACACTTCAAATCAAGCCAGCACCAAAAATAACACCTAACTACAAAAGAAACAAAGAAAAGAAAAAAACACATGGGTTGCCTCCCAAGAAGCGCCCAATTTAACGTCGCGGCACGACGCATGTTAACATCATTTGAAATGAATCATCGCCATGACTTGACCATCACCAACTTTTCCCAAATAGTACTTCACCCGATGACCATTAACTCAGAATACCTCATTGTTTTTGTTCTTCAATTCCAATGCACCAAAAGGCGTCACATCCACAACTTCAAAGGGACCACTACATTTAGACTTTAGCTTTCCGGGAAACAACCTCAACCGTGAGTTGAACAACAAAAAAAGATGGCCCACCTTGAACTCTTTGTTCTAATGTATTTGTCATGAAGATATTTCATCTTTTCTTTGTACAAGGACTAACTTACATAAGCATGATACCGGAACTCATCCAATTCATTCAAATGTGCAACCTTCAAGTTAGCGATTGCATCGCAATCAAGATTCAACTTCTTTAGAGCCCACATAGATTTGTGCTCAAGTTCAATCGGAAGATGACATTTTTTTCTGAGTACCAACCGGTATGGATACATTCCGATATGTTTTTTGAAAGACGTCTGATAAGCCCATAATGCATCATCAAGATTCTTTGACCAATCCGTCCGGTTAGCATTCACTGTTTTGGACAAAATACTCTTTATCTCCTATTAAAGACTTCCACTTGACCGCTAGCTTGTGGATTATAGGGAGTCGTAACTTTATGAGTAAAACCATATTTACTAAGTATCAAAAGCCTTGTTGTAAAAATGCAAGCCCGCATAGCTTATGATAGCATGTGGAGTACCAAACATTGTGAAAATATTCTTCTTCAAGAACGCCACCACACTTCTCGCTTCATTGGTGGGTAGAGAAATGGCATCAACCCATTTATACACATAATCAACTGCGACCAAGATGTAGGTGTTGCCACAAGAACTCACAAAAGGACCCATGAAGTCAATACCCCACACATCAAAGATATCAATCTCCAAAATGGTAGTGAGAGGCATTTCATTCTTCTCCGAGATTCCACCGGCCCGTTGATATTCATCACATCTTTTCACCACATCACAAGACCCAAGAATTTCTCTTTGCTCTTCTTTCGGTACACATCTTCTAATCACCGCATCCGTACAAACCCGGAAATGGTATGGCTCATCCCAATAATAATCGTGACAATCCTATTTGAGATTCTTTCTTTTGTTCAAATAGAACTCATCCGGGATGATTCCACGCACAAGGAAGTTTGCTATATCCACGAACCATGGCACCTCCTTCACTGAAATATCCAAGAGTTGCTCATCAGGGAAGGAGTCATTGATTTCAAGGCAATCATGCAGCCTCCCCTCCTCCTCCAAACGAGACAAGTGGTTCGCCACTTGATTTTTCACTCTATATTTTATCTTGGATGTCAATATCAAACTCTTGCAACAAAAGCACCCATCTCATCAACCGATCTTTAGAATCTTTCTTTCTCATAAGATAGCGAAGTGCCACATGATATGTGTGGACAATAACTTTCGCACCCATCAAGTACGGGCGGAACTTATTAATTGCAAACATAATGGAAAAGAGCTCTTTCTCCGTAACGGTATAGTTGACTTGGGCACCATTCATGGTCTTACTAGCATAGTAGACTGGATGAAAAATTTTGTTGATGTGTTTCCCCAAAACAGTCCCAACCGCTACGTCACTAGCATCACACATGAGTTCTAAAGGGATACTCCAATTAGGAGCGGTAATAATGGGAATGATTGCCAACTTGAACTTCAACAATTAAAAGGATCTCATGCATCATCATTGAAGTTAAACTTAGCATCTTTATCTAGAAGCTTGCACAACGGGTTTACTACCTTAGAGAAGTCTTTGATGAAACGCTGGTAAAACCCTGTGTGACCTAAGAAACTCATTTTTATCAAACCCTGGGTTTTACTCTAATCCCATGATTTATACTAATTTAATGTGTTAATATACCTAAGGATTCAAGTATTTAACTCATTTTATGGTAGGAACTACTTACCTTACAGTAGCTAGGTCGAATATCTTCTTTGCAAGCTCTCAAAATCGTCCAAAGTGAAGAAAATGGCTTAAAAAGAGACTAAGTCTCGATTTTAATGTCACTGCCCAGCTGCCCCGTTCTATGCGAACGCGGATGGGGCAGTGCGTTCGCGAAGGCTAGGGCCCAGGCCCCTCTGAGGGCCCTTCTATGTGAACGCGGATGGGGTCATGCGAACGCGGAGGCTAGCTGGGCTAGACCTACGGGAACGCGGTGGGGAGGGGTGCGAACGCAGAGAGTAAAGCTTAGTCAGCCCACTGACTTACCCTATGTGAACGAGGCGTGCCTATGCGAACGCATAGGGTAATTTCACCCCTGCCCAACTCCTTCTATGCGAACATGTGAGCACACCCGCGAACGCATAAAAGGAAACCAGACTGAGAAAATTAGCTCTGAGGGGTCCGAAACTCACCCGAGCCCCTGGGACCCCGTCCAAAGGCACTGACAAGTATGTATTCATGATACGGACTCGCTCGAATTCTCGGAACGCGAAAAACAATAACAAAACTAAGAATCCGGCCCTAAAACCAAATTGAATCAAACTTTGAACTTTAAATTCTAGAATTCGCTTTCAACACGCCGAACCTACCTACACTACTCAGAATGACACCAAATTTTGCGAGCAAGTCATAAATGACATAACAGAAACTATTCCTGGTCTCGAAATTATGTTTGGACCTCGATAACACAAAAACATGTTCCAAACCTCCATTTGAACTTAAGGAAATTCTTATTTCACTATTTGGCGCCGAAATTCTCCTGGGTCATCCAAAACCCGATCTGAACACATGCCCAAGTCCAAAATCATCATACAAACCTACCGGAACCTTCAAATCTCAATTCCAAGGTCGTTTACCAAAAATGTTGACTGAAGTCAAACTCGGCATTTAAGGCCAACCTTAAGGAACTACGTGTTTTTATACCACTCCAAACTTCTCCAAACCTCAAACCACCCGTTGTCGCAAGTCATAAATCAGTAAAAGCAACTACGGGAAGTCTCATTTAGGAGCAGGGGGTCCTAGAACACAAAACGACCGGTCGGGTCGTTACATTCTCCACCTCTTAAACAAACGTTCATCTTCGAACGGGTCTAGAATCATAACTGGAGTGCTGAATAAGTGTGGATATCTGCTCCGCATGTCCTCCTCGAACTCCTAGGTCGCCTCCTCGACTGGTTGGCCCCTCCACTGGACATTTACGGTGGAAACCCTTGTGGACCTCAACTGGCGATCCTGCCTGTCAATGATAGCAACTGGATCCTTCTCGTAGCCAACCTGTCATCTAGTTGAATGGTACTAAAATCTATCACTTGAGAGAAGTCAGCGTGGTACCTCCGGAGCATGGACACATGAAAAACTGGATGAACTACTGATAAACTGGGAGGTAAAGCGAGCTCATAAGAAACCTCCCCAACCCGCCTCAACACCTCAAATGGGCCTATAAACCTCGGGCTAAGCTTTCCCTTCTTCCCGAACCTCATAATACCCTTCATCGGAGAGACTTTCAACAAAACCTTCTCTCCCTCCGTAAATGATACATCACGCGCCTTCTGATCCGCGTAACTCTTCTGTCTGAACTGTGCAGTGCGAAGCCTCTCTTGAATCAACTTTACTTTCTCTAAAGCATCCTTGACCATATCGATACAATATAACTTAGCCTCCCCAGGATCAAACTACCCGATGGGAGAACGACATCGTGGACCATACAAAGCCTCAAATAGAGCCATGTCAATGCTGGACTGATAACTGTTATTATAAGCAAACTCGGCCAAGGGAAAGAACTTGCCCCACTGCCCTCCAAAGTAAATCACACATGCTCTAAGCATGTCCTCCAATATCTAAACTGTCCACTCCGACTGCCCGTCGGTCTGAGGGTGGAATGCTGTGATGAGCTATACCTGAGTGAATAACTCACTCTGTACTGCTCTCCAGAAGTGCGAGGTGAACTGAGGACCTTGATCTGATATAATGGACACAGGCACACTGTGCAATCGAACTATCTCTCGAATGTAGATCTTGGCAGCCCTCTCTGAAGTATAAGTAGTAGCTACTGGAATGAAATGTGCCGACTTGGTTATCCTGTCCAAAATAACCCAAACCGCACCAACCTTACGCGAAGTCCGAGGCAATCCAACTACGAAGTCCATAGTGATACGCTCCTATTTCCACTCAGGTATAGGCATCTTCTGGAGTAGGCCTCCTGGCCTCTGGTGCTCATACTTAACCTGCTGGAAATTTAGACATCTAGCCACATACTCCACTATGTATTTCTTCATCCGTCTCCACCAGAAATACTTCCTCAAGTCACGATACATCTTCGTCGCCACAGGATGAATAGAATACCGTGAACTATGAGCCTCCTCTGGAATCCTCTCCCTCTGGCCATCAACATTGGGGACACATAAGCGACCCTGAAGTCTCAGAACACCATCCTCACCAATAGAAACCTCCTTGGCACCACCCTGTACCATTGTCTCCTGAAGAGACACCAAGTGCGGATCATCATACTGTCGAGTCTCGATCTCCCCCAATAATGAAGACTGAGCCACCACACGTGTGAGAACTCGGCTGGGCTCTGAGAGGTCCAACCTTACCAGGCGATTAGCCAAGGACTGAATGTCCAAAGCTAGAGGTCTCTCCTTTACTGAAATGAAAGCCAAACTACCCATACTCTTCGCCTTCCTGCTTAAGGCATCTGCAACCACGTTCGCCTTGCCCGGATGATAAAGAATGGTGATGTCATAATCCTTCAGAACCTCAAGCCACCTACGCTGCCTCAAATTAAGATCTCTCTGCTTGAACAAGTGCTGCAAGCTATGGTGGTCCGCATAAACCTCACAAGGCACCCCATACGAGTAGTGTCTCCAAATCTTAAGAGCATCAACAATCACCACCAACTCCAAGTCATGCACAGGGTAATTTTTCTCATGAACCTTCAACTGACGTGAAGAATATGCAATAACTCACCCCTCCTGCATCAACACGCATCCCAAACCAACACGTGAAGTGTCACAATAAACTGTATACATCCCTGAGCCAGAAGGCAACACTAGAACTGGTGTTGAGGTCAATGTTGTCTTGAGCTTCTGAAAGCTCGCCTCACACTCATCGGACCATCGAAATGGGGCATTCTTCTGGGTCAATCTAGTCATAGAGGCTGCAATGGATGAAAAACCCTCCACAAATCGGCGATAATAACCTGCCAGCCCCAAGAAGCTCCTGATATCTGTAGCTGAAGTAGGGCGTGGCCAACTCTGAACTGCCTCAGTATTATTACAATCCACCTTGATACCCTCTCTGAATACCACGTCCCAAGAATGCCACAGAATCCAACCAAAACTCACACTTGGAGAACTTAGCGTATAACTTTTTTTCTCGCAAGGTCTGGAGCACAACTCTCAAATGCTGCTCGTGCTCTCCCAGGCTACGTCAGTAAATCAAAATGTCATCAATGAAGACAATGACAAAAGAATCAATATAAGGCCTGAACACCCTGTCCATCAAATCCATAAACGCCGCTGGAGCATTAGTCAGGCCAAAGGACATTACTAGGAACTCATAATGACCATATCTCGTATGAAAGGACATTTGAGTCCCGAATCTTCAGTTGATGATACCCCGATCTCAAGTCAATCTTAGAAAACACTCGAGCACCTTGAAACTAGTCAAAAGAATCATCGATACGCGGCAATGGGTACTTGTTCTTGACGGTGACCTTGTTCAACTGGCGGTAGTCAATACACATCCGCATAGTCCCATCCTTCTTCTTCACAAATAACATTGGAGCACCCCACGGTGATACGCTCGGTCTGATAAACCCCTTAGCCAATAACTCCTCAAGCTGTTCTTTCAATTCCTTCGGAGCCATACGGTATGGGGAAATAGATACAGGTTGAGTGCCTAGAGCTAAGTCAATGCAGAAATCAATGTCACGATCCGGTGGCATGCCTGGAAGGTCTGAAGGGAATACATCAGCAAACTCTCGAACTACCGGCAATGAATCAATCGTCGGGGACTCGGTGGTGGTATCCCGAACATAAGAAAGATAATCCAAACAACCCTTCTCGACCATACGTCGAGCCTTCGGGAAAGAAATAACCCGACTAGCCGCACTAATTGAGGAACCTCTCCACTCCAATCTCGGCAACTCAGGCATGGCTAGAGTAACAATCTTGGCATGGTAATCTAGAATGGCATGATAGGTAGATAGCCAATCCATGCCTAGGATGACCTCAAAATCAATCATATCAAGCAACAGGAAGTCCGCTCTGGTCTCGAACCCACAGAATGCGACCACACAGGACCGATATATTCAGTCCACAATCACAAAATTTCCCACACGAGTGGACACATAAATAGGAGTACCCAAAGACTCACGAGGAATATATAAGAAATGAGCAAACAGGGCCGATACATAAGAATACGTGGACCCTGGATCAAATAATACTGATGCATCCCTACCGCATACTGAAATAGTACCAGTGATCACGACATATGAGGCCACTACATCTGGTCTGGCCGGGAAAGCATAGAATCTAGTTGGAGCACTGGATGACTGACCTCCACCGGAATGAACAGAAGCAGACTGGGCTCCCCTGCCTGGCCTCCACCTCTAGGACGACCTCTACCATCTTGTCCTCTACCTTTGGGTGGCCGAACTGTCAGTGCTGGAACCATAGGCTGATGACTCTGCTGAACAACCTTTCCCCGAAGTCTTGGACATTCCTCTTAATATGACCTGGATCCCCGCACTCATAACAACCTCCGGCTCCATGGCCTACTGCCCTGAAGGACCCTCAATAGCTAGAGGACAGTATGAACTCTCTGGCATAGCACTGAAATAAGGACTGGAAGACCCCTGATGACCAGAATACCTGCAGGAGGAAACCTGAATGGATGGTGGTGATAAGAACTCTCCGGAATAGCGCTAAAATAAGGCCTCGTAGGAGCACCTCGAGGAGGTGACGAGGGTGCTGAATATGAGGGCCTACTAGGCTGGC
The DNA here is from genome assembly GCA_005239525.1 of Nicotiana knightiana. Classification (NCBI taxonomy): domain Eukaryota; kingdom Viridiplantae; phylum Streptophyta; class Magnoliopsida; order Solanales; family Solanaceae; genus Nicotiana; species Nicotiana knightiana. The sequence continues at coordinate 143,656 of ML380721.1, read as the reverse complement.
CCCTACCAAACTAACAACTACCCCTGGCTGGAGCACCTCTAAAATCCCCAAAAAATCTAGCTCTCTTATCTTGCTGCCCCTGCTCTCTGCCCCTAGATCGATAAGCCTCAATCCTGCGAACAATCTCTACCACAAGCTAGTAAGGAGTCCCCATCTCCAGCTCTCGGGCCATGTTGGCCCTAATACCTAAGTGTAACCCGGCTACAATCTCCGCACTCTCTCTGCGTCAGTAGGAAGTATCATGAGTGCATGACGAGACAGTTCAGAAAACATAGCCTCGTAGTCAGTCACTGACATTTGACCCTGCTCCAGCTGCTCAAACTGATACCGAATCTCTTCCCTCTCAGAGGGTGGAATATATCTATCCAGGAATAACTAAGTGAACTGCTCCCAAGTGAGGGGAGGATAATCTGTCGATCTGCCAAGAATGTAGGACTGCCACCATTTGCGGGCCTTGCCCTCTAGCTGAAAACTAGTGAAGTCAAATCCATGGGACTCCAGTATCCTCATGTTGTGCAGTCTGTCCCTGCACCTATCAATAAAGTCCTGAGCATCCTCATGACGCTCACCTCTGAAAACAGGAGGGTGCAGTCTGGTCCATCTGTCTAATAACTTCTGCGGATCGCTGTCCGCAGCTAGTCTGGGCTATGGTGCTGTTGCTGCTACTGGATGAACCCCACCCACGGGCAGTGTACCCGGGGTCTGATAGACTGTTGTTTTATGTCCTGCGGCCTGTGCAGTAAGGGTCTATGTCCCCTCTCGCCTGAGATGTGGCCGGATCCGCTGGAAATAAACTAGCCTGAGTCATGGTGTCCATGAACCGCATCATACGGCCCATGACCACCTGGAATCATGGCGCCGTCATAAAGTCCAATGGGGCAGGATCTATCGGGGGCACCTCGCCCTGCTTCTCATTAATGAGATCCTCTACTGGATCCGCCGGTGGTGCAACTGGAATAGCTCTGGGACGCCTTGTCCCCTACCTCAGGTCAGTGCCCTCCCCTGACCTCTGCCACGGCCTCGGATGACGGGGGTAGCGGCCCTTCCCGGGTCCGGAACATCGGCTGCACGCGTCCTCACCATCTGTGAGAGAATAGAAGAGTGAGATTTAGTATACCATCAAGTGCACAATAGAAGATGAATAAAGAGAGGTTTGCTAACACCCTATAGCCTCCCAAAGATAAATATAGACGCCTCTGTACTAGTCCGCAAGACTCTATTGGGTTTGCTCGTAAATTGTGAGACCTACGTGAACTAGAGCTTTGATACCATGTTTTCACGACCCGAATCCTAACCCAGGTCACGATGGCACCTAACACCATAGTCAGGAGAGCCAACATAAATCTACTGGTGAATTTCTTTTAAATTTACCAAAACATTTCCAACACTTACTTGGCTTAGATTTTAGACATTGGGAAAAAATGAATAACTTAGACAATCCTGAGCAGAAATAGTTGTAAAAGTCATAATTTAATATTTACATCCCAAAAATAATGTCTACTAATGTGTGTGCCAGGAACAAGTGTCACAAGTCTACATGCATACTAGTAGAGTAAAAACAAAAGAAGTAATAGACTGCCCTACTGTCTGAAAAGGAATAGACAGAAATAACAAAAAAAAAGGCTCCATAGTAATACTGAGGGTCGTCAAGAGGAGCAGCTCACCGTGGAGTCTAGACCAGGTATATATCAGGGACGAACTACGGACTAATACCCAGATTCAGCCGCCTCAAAACCTGTACAATTAAGTACAGAGCGTAGCATGAGCATATAAACAATATGTACCCAATAAGTATCCAGTCTAATCTCGAAGAAGTAGTGATGAGAGGTCGACGTGACACTTACTAGGGTCAAAATAATATGTTTTAAAGGTAAGGCTAATCAGGGATTGCAATCATGAATAATAATGAAGACAGGAACATCAAATATCCTTTACAAATACCTTTACGTGTCAAGTTCTCTAACATACAAATTACCTAGTTATCATTTTTCATGGTATTAACAGATACATAATCACTGAACACCCAAAATCTAACAAATACATAACATGCCGTGAACGTACGGCTGACACAACGCGAAAATAAATGTGCTCTGTCGAAGGGTCGAACAACTCGAATCATAGATGCATCTATTACACCGCACGAATCGAACATGTGACGCAGTTGACATAATAGTAGGGCTACCCTGCTCGCGAATCATACATGTGAGGCGGGTTCCCGTATATACACACATAATTAACAGAAAATCAAGAAATTCAGTAGAGAATATATTTACAGAGAATGTTTCAATAATATAAATTTCAGAATGTAACCTCCTAGATGTTCACTTAATAAATTCAAGGATATTTAGGCAACCTAAATTAACATTTAAGATTATAATTACGACACATAAAGCAGGCTTGTGAATCCTAAACCCCCCGACATAACATAATAGTAGCTACGCACGGACTCTCGTCACTTCGTGCGTGCGTATCCCCCACACATAAAGACGTACAATTATTTATATTCACCTATGGGGAAAATTCCCTCTTACAAGGTTAGAAAGGAGACTTACCTCGTTTCAAGACTACTTTCCGAGTCAAGAACGCGCCCGAAACTCCAAATTTGTCGCCCAAGAACTCGAAGCTAGCCAAACATCACATTAACAAGTCAATCTATGCTCAAAATTCCATAATTCTCCTACTTAAATGGTCATTTCAACCCAAATTGGAAAATCCTAAAATACACCCCCGGGCCTACATGCTCGGCTTCTAGAAATTTTCAGAGGAAATACTTACCTATAGCCTAAGGATCAATATTATAGAGTTTTTGTATGATTTCATAATTAATTTCTTGGTAAATTCTCATTTTTATCAAACCCTAGGGTTTACTCTAATCCCATGATTTCTACTAATTAAATGTGTTAATATACCTAAGGATTCAAGTATTTAACTCATTTTATGGTAGGAACTACTTACCTTAAAGTAGCTAGGTCGAATATCTTCTCTGCAAGCTCTCAAAATCGTCCAAAGTGAAGAAAATGGCTTAAAAAGAGACTAAGTCTCGATTTTAATGTCACTGCCCAGCTGCCCCGTTCTATGCGAACGTGGATGGGGCAGTGCGTTCGCGAAGGCTAAGGCCCAGGACCCTCTGAGGGCCCTTCTATGCGAACGCGGATGGGGTCACGCAAACGCGGATGCTAGCTGGGCTAGACCTACGGGAACGCGGTGGGGAGGGGTGCGAACGCAGAGAATAAAGCTTAGTTAGCCCACTGACTTACCCTATGTGAACGAGGCATGCCTATGCAAACGCATAGGGTAATTTCACCCCTGCCCAACTCCTTCTATGTGAACGCGTGAGCACACCCGGAAACGCATAGAAGGAAACCAGACTGAGAAAATCTGGTGTTTGGCATTTAGCTCTGAGGGGTCTGAAACGCACCCGAGCCCCTCGGGACCCCTTCCAAAGACACTGACAAGTCTGTATTCATGATACAGACTCGCTCGAATTCTCATAACGCGAAAAACAATAACAAAACTAAGAATCCGACCCCTAAACCAAATTGAATCAAACTTTGAACTTAAATTCTACAATTCGCTTTCAACACGCCGAACCTACCTATACTACTCGGAATGACACCAAACTTTGCGAGCAAGTCATAAATGACATAGCGGAACTATTCTCGGCCTCAGAATTCCGTTTGGACCTCGATAACACAAAAACAAGTTCCAAACCTCTATTTGAACTTAAGGAAATTCTTATTTCACTATTTGGTGCCGAAACGCTCCCGGGTCATCCAAAACTCGTTCTGAACACGCGCCCAAATCCGAAATCATCATATGAACCTACCGAAACCTTCGAATCTTGATTCCTAGGTCGTTTACCAAATATGTTGATCGAAGTCAAACTCGACCTTTAAGGCTAACCTTAAGGAACTAAGTGTTCCTATACCACTCCAAACTCCTGCAAACCTCGAATCACCCGTCCCTGCAAGTCATAAATCAGTAAAAGCAACTACGGGAAGTCTCATTTAGGGGCACGGGGTCCTAAAAAACAAAACGACCGGTCGGGTCATTACAAATTGGTTTCATCAACCCTAGACTGAATGTTTAGCTACTCATACTAAAACAAAACAAAGCAATAGTATGCTTCATGCTTCAAAATTAATGGTAAAACGAAGAAGAAAGAAAAACTCTAAAGATGGCTTGATCTCTTCTCACTTGTTCTTTCTTCCAATTGAGTCTAAAACAAGCTTAAACTGACTTTTGGGCGAGTTTTGGGTTCTTATAGGGATAGGTTAATTTCCCAAGAATTTACACTTTTGCCCCTGAAGTTCTTCGCTGCTAAGCCCCTGATCGCAATCTCAACCGCGGTCGTTCACAACCTTTCTATTTTGCGCCGCGTTCCATTGCGCCCAGGTCCGTAGTTGCGGACCTGGCTTTCACCGTTTTCTTTGCCCTTTCTTGCCCTTTTTCATCCGGGCTATCATTGATTGGCCTTGTATGTACATAACCGACTCCAAAACACTCTTCATCTTCCTCCTAGCTTGGAGTGGCTCTTGCAAAACATAAAAATCTCAATTAGAGCTTTTTGCTATCTTTTATCATTTAAACATCAATAACGTATGGTTAATTTAGAATATAAATAGTGTCTACATTGCATAATATTGACTACTATCAACACCCCACATTTAAACTGTTGCTCGTCCTTGAACAATAAAACCACACTCTACAGGCCTAGCTTCACTGAGCAACTTCTCTATTCTTCATACCAAGAATATTTCACAATGTTCAACTACATTATGGTAACAGCCACACCTCAAGAATGGACTCTCTCTAGCCACGCGATGTCCCTAACCAGCTCACTTACTCTAAGTCAGAGGTCCAGACTTACCTCCCTTTCACGAATCAAGTGCCTGCTCACCACAAAGAGATTTATTTCATAATCAATACCATTCACACAAACCGAGGACTTCAAATAAACAGGATTCGCTCACCCTCAAAAAGAACATTCTTGTACCACAGAAAATGCACCATATACTTGTTTGTAGTGTACTACTCTACTAATCGAGCTCATTCAGTCTAGGATCAATTAGGACTTTATTTGGATGTAATGTAAGCTGCGGGTCGGGTAGGATACATTTGGAAATAATAGTGACTACACCTCCCTAAGCACTTTAATACATTTATTTCAACATTTAAGCCCATACTTATGTCAAACCACCATTCCACCCTTAAATCAATATGCCATACCCCCTACTTCTTTAAGCACAATTATCTCAAAAGCCACCACCATCAAAGACTTATTGTTTACACAATACAACTCTATTTTTTTTCAGTTCAGGTGGCTTTTAGTATTAATTTTCAACACCGTGCACCTTTATCCGCATTTCCTCAGTTCCACTCAAAAGCCCAACCAACCACCCCACCCTTTAGCTTTTACATATTTCATCACAATTCAAGTGCTTATAAGAGGTGATAAGGTTCAAATAGACGGAAAATTCAAAAATTGGTTAAGGCTTGTAATGTGGTTGCCAAAGAAAACAGGATTACTGGCTCAAAGGGGTTAATTATGGTATATACAATTAGGTGGATGGAACATGTATTGATAGGGTTCAACAAAGAAATGCCTATATCAGTTCCTAGTCCAAATAAGACTACCATTTCGCTTTGAAAACACATGGAGAAAGTTCTACGCGTTAAATGTTAGCACAGAATACACAAAGCCTCACACACACACATGGCACATGACTCAATCCAGTTTAGATCATCAGACACTCCGCTCAGGGTACTTCAGCCAAATCAAGAACACACATTTTAAGGCCTTCTCACAAGAGTCAACCAATGAGCCTAAGTGTCTATATTCAAGGAACCATGGAGTTAAGGGATCCTATTTCAATTCTTCCCCTCGCCCATAAGTTCCTAACTAAAAAAAAACTAACTACACCCGGTTTAAATAAAAACCCTTGAAAAAGAATCGTGGTTTAAAGAAAAACCAAGGGGGAGTTGATACACTAATACAAAACCAAAATCCTTTTTTTTGTTCGACTTTAGTCCCTCGAGAAACCCGTCGAGTGGTGTCCATCATCGAGCCAAGTCGAAGTTAACTTAACAAACTAAACTACCAATCAAATATATACATATAGAACAACATACACATCATTCCCCACCCACACTTAAAAAATTGGCATGTCCCCATGTCAAATAAATTAAAGCAGAGTAAGGTAAGGGAACTTCCTTGGTACTCAGTCCTGATTGGAGACAGTGCCAGGATGGAGGCGACAAGCTCGTCATAGTGCCCTCAGCCAGCCCATAATCTTATTCTCAGACTTTGCACTTTGAGGCGCCAAGGCATCAACTCTAGTACCCAGGTCCATGACCGAAGTGCGCAGCCCAGCCATATCCTGCTCCAAAGCTGTCAGACGGGTACTTCGGCGGGCCTGAGATGGGCCTGCCTCATTAGAAATCTGCACCTGTGGGAGTGAGGCATGCATTGCCTCCTCTTGACCATCATCATCATCATCATCTGACTCATTCGATGTGTCATCTTGAGCAGCTCCAGGTGCCACCGGGTCTTTCCCGATTGTTACTTTGGTTTCCCTGATCGCGGCCTCCTTTGGCACCAACCCATCCATGTTGGAGTTCTCAGGAACTCTTGTCACTCTACACTGTTTGGTCACCAGAGAAGGAAAGTAGAATCCATACTTCTTCTCGGTTGAGCGGATGAACATTTCTTCCTGGATAAGTCAGGCCACATCGAAATCATGACCATTCACAAAACACTATATCGTTGCTGCCCTAGGTCCATTGACATCAGTGGTGTTGCTCGATGGCAACAGACGACTGTTGATGACGGTCAGCCAACACTTTGCCTCCCAAGTGAGGGAGGATGAGTTCAGGGTGCACATAGGTTTAACACATGCTAAGTCTTTGCCTGCCACACAAATGGTTTGGATGAAGAGGTTCCAAGTGACAGGCCTTTTCTGGTATGTCTGGTAAAAATCTTCAGCCCCGTCGAAGGCTGGCAACCTGTACACTCGTCGGATGGCCTCGCGTAAAGCATCCACTCTGGTTTGGTGCACCGTGACAATCCGACTCTCATGCTTCGGGCAATTTGCATAAAATTCTCTAACCAGCATCATATTGCCATCCTCCGACTCCTTAAACAAGATTGTGAGCCGACGCCGCAAAAATTCTCGGTACATGTTTGGGCTTTCCACCTGAAGAGCTGCCTTGTCAATGGCCCTTTCATCCACTAGATTTTTTGCCGCCTTCGCACTAAACCTCTCCTGGGCTTTTCTGGACACAAACCGGCTACTGTCAAACTGGATCGAGCTAGCCTGTGCCCGAGCTCTAGAAGGACCTCCCGGTCCACTTGTCGAGGATCCTGTGGCACGTCTCTTCCTGGACGGATTCATGATACCTAACAAAACAAGTGCCACTATTAGTAAGGGTGTGAATTATGTGAACCCAGGGCGGTTACTCAGACTTCACCAGCACCATGGTAATAATAGCATTCAAAGCTCATTGGGGCAATTCAACAAACACCTAGTGTGCGTATGGCTACAATTTAGCACAAATAACCCCATAGAGTTACACATCCTCCCAAATCAACTACAATAGCCTCACACACCTATCTCTACCACAATGTACCTATAGCACAAGAGATTCATGATTTTACCTCCCCATTCTATACTAAAAAGAAGACAAATTTACTCCAAAATCTCTACAAAAATCTAAAAATAAACTACAAAAGAAAAAAAGAAACAAATTAAAAAGGGAGAGAGAAATCATGAACTTACTTGATATTCTTGAACGATGGAGGTGAGAGCTTGTTAATGGAGGAAGAGGAAGGAGGAAAGCTTTTGGTGAGAGGAGGAGGATGGGGAAATGGAGGGTGTGTTTAGGGATTTTGAGGAGGGAGAGGAAGAGTTAGATTAGGAGAAGGGGAAAGGGAATGGGGAGAGTGGGAGGGGTGGGCAGGTGTTTTAGGTTAAGTGGTGTTTAGAAAAGAAAAAAAAAGAAAAAATAAAATGACTTACCTGAGGTCTCCCGACCGTGCCCAGCTCCGCGGTCGCGGTCGCGGACGCTGGGCAGAACACAATTGTGTCTCCATGCCCAGGCCACAGTCGCGTCCGCGGTCTCAGACCTAGGACAGAAACTCCTTTAACCACTGCGGTCGCATCCGCGGTTGGGACCGCGGTCGTGGTTTGGCACTCCATAATTTTTTTATGTTTTCTTTAGTTTTACCTCTCCGGGGTTAGGTTTTGACCCCTACTCCTCCTGATGTGCACATATCTTTCGCTGCACACTAATAGCCTAGTTAGTATCGTCCACATCAAATACAACAACATAATAAAAGAAAAACAAAAGAAGACCATGGGTTTCCTCCCGGGAAGCGCCTGATTTAACGTCGGGCCACGACGCAGGCTCTGATCATCATTCTTCATTCGTGTACTGGGGTTCTTCCAAATTTATTACCACTCTATCCCCTTTTTCTTTTGCGATTCCAAGGTAATGTTTCAATCTCTGCCCATTTACCGTGAACTTGTTTATCCCATCTTCTGATTCAATTTCCACAGCTCAACTTGAGAACATTTGCACCACTCTGAAGGGTCCTGACCATCGGAACTTCAACTTACCCAAAAACAACCTCAATCTTGAGTTATATAGCAACACTAGATCTCCAGGTTTGAAGTTCCGGTCCAAGATGTGCTTATCATGCATCAGTTTCATCCTTTCTTTGTATAGTCTAGCACTCTCGAATGCTTGGATCCTGAATTCCTCCAACTCATGCAACCCAGTGAATCTGTTGGTGCCCGTTGTCTCCATATCTAAATTTAGCTGCCGCAATGCCCACAGTGCTTTATGTTCGAGCTCTACCGGAAGGTGGCATGCCTTTCCAAACACCAACTTGTATGATGAAATATCAATTGGAGTTTTGAAGGTTGTATGGTATGCCCACAATGCATCATCCAACTTGTTTGCCCAGTCGGTCCTTGTTGCATTAACTATTTTTGTAAGGACACTTTTAATATCCCTATTTTGGACACTTCAACTTGCCCACTTGTTTGTGGGTGGTACAGTGAGGATACCTTGTAGCGAATTCCATACTTCTCCAACAGGCGTGTGAACACTCTATCACCAAAATGAGAGCCACCATCACTAATTATAGCTCTTGGGGTGCAAAAACGTGTGAAGATGTTTTTCTTTAGGAAACTTGTCACCCCTTTTGCATCATTGGTTGGGAGAGCCACCGCTTCAACCCACTTGGGAACATAGTCAACTACAACCAATATTTATTTGTTACCGTATGAGCTGACTAATGGCCCCATGAAGTCGATCCCCCACATGTCAAACACCTCCACCTCTTGAATTGTGGTCATTGGCATCTCATGAAGGCGGGATATGTTGCATGTACTTTGGAATTCATCATAGCTTTTGACCCAAGAATGGGCATCCTTGAACAGTGTAGGCCAATACAATCCAGATTCCAACACCTTTGCTGCTATCCGGATTCCTCCAAAGTGTCCACATATGGTGAAGCATGGAAAGACTGCAAAACAGAAGGTTGATCTTGCTCGGGAATACACCTTCGGATCATGTTATCAATACATATCTTAAACAGTAGAGGTTCATCCCAATAATAAGCATGACAATCACGGAAGAACTTTTTCTTTTGAATTGAGGAAAGATCATAAGGCACAATCACTTGCTAAGTAATTAGAAATATCAGCATACCATGGTGCCTCCTCTATTGTCACATCAAGTAACTGCTTATCCGTAAATGTCTCAGTGATATCTTCAACCTCCATTCTCTTTTCTGCTCCTTCCAACCTCGAGAGGTGGTCCGCCACTTGGTTGTCCGTCCCCTTTATGTCACATATTTCCAGGTCAAATTCTTGTAGCAACAGAACCCAGCGAATCAAACGTGGATTTGACTCCTTCTTTGCTATCAAGTACCTAGTTTCTGCATGGTCAGTATAAACAATAACTTTTGAGCCAATTAAACACTACATCGAGCATTTCCTTTTCCGTGACAGTGTAGTTCAGCTGTGCACCACTAAGCGTCCTGCTTACATAGTAAATTGGGTGCATTGTCTTATCCTTGTACTGCCCCAAAACTGCTCCTATAACATAATCACTAGCGTCGCACATGAGCTCGAATGGTTGCTCCCACTTGGGTGCAACAATGATGGGTGCAATCACCAATGTCCTCTTCAGCTCCTCAAATGCTAACCTGGAATCATCAAAAAACACAAAGGGCTGGTCTTTTTCAAGCAGCTTACATAAGGGGTTAGTAATCTTAGAAAAATCCTTAATGAACCGCCTATAGAATCTGGCGTGCCCAAGGAAACTTCTCACTGCCTTTATCGAAGTAGGTGCTGGAAGCTTCTCGATCACATCAACTTTGGCATGGTCGAATTCAATTACCTTTTTGGGAACTCTATGACACAACACTATTCCTTCTTGTACCATAAAATGGCATTTCTCCCAATTCAGCACCAGATTTGTCTCCACACATCTTTTGAGTACTCTTTTTAAGTTTTGAAGAAAATATTTAAATGAATCCCCCACCACAGAGAAATCATCCATAAACACTTCCATAATGTCCCTTGACCATGTCAGTGAAAATGGCTAACATACACCGTTGGAATGTGGTCGGTGCATTGCAAAATCCAAAGGGCATTCTCCGAGAGGCAAAGATGCCATACAGACAAGTGAACAACGTTTTCTCTCTATCTTCCGGGGCTATTGAGATTTGATTATCGCCCAGCTAACCTGTCCAACATCTGGTCAATAAAGGGCAAGGGGAAATGGTCCTTTCGGGTGCTGCGTTTAGTTTTCGATAGTCCATGCAAATCCGCCATCCCGTGACTATACGAGTTGAGATCAACTCGTCATTTTCATTCTGTACGACCGTCATTCCCCTTTTTTTGGCACATACTGGACAGGGCTGACCCAATTACTGTCAGATATGGGGAAGATGACACATGCATCCAACCACTTGATCACTTCCTTCTTTACTACTTCCTTCATATTTGTGTTCAGCCATCGTTGATGTTCCCTGGAAGGTTTGTGCCCCTCTTCCAGAAGAATCTTATGCATGCAGAAGGCTGGGATGATACCCTTTATGTCTGCCATGGTCCAACCAATGGCAGTCTTGCATTCAAGCAATACCTGCAATAATTGTTCTACCTGCGCAGCTAGCAAACTAGATGATATAATAACAGGCAAAGTAGAATTGGGGCCCAAGAAAACATACATGAGGTAGGCTGGAAGCGGTTTCAAGTCTATGTGTGGTGGTTCCTCTATTGATTTCTTTGCATGTGGTGTCACTCTCTCTTCTAAATGTAGAGGCTCGAGCTGAAGTTCCCTTTTCCAGAATCCTTGACCCTCGAGGGCCATGACCCACTCTGCCAACCCTTTACCATCCATTTCTTCTAAATTTGTCAAGCAGGCTCCCAATGGATCTTTGACATTAAGGGTCTCATCCTCTTCTTGCAGTATCACATCCACAGCCTCCACTAGTGAGCAGTTTGCATATTCACTAGGTCTCCTCATGGATTGTTGAACGTTGAATATTAGTTCTTCATTGTTCAACCTCATTTTTAGTTCTCCAGTCTCACAATCAATCAATGTTCTCCCAGTGGATAAGAATGGCCTTCCCAAAATGATGGGTATCTCCTCATCTACCTGGCAGTCCATAATAACAAAATCTGCAGGGAATACAAATTTGCCCATTTGCACAAGCACATCATCAAAAATTCATGTCGGTCTTTTAACTATGCGATCATCCAGTTGTAGCAGCATCGAGGTCGGCCTAGCTCTACCAATGCCCAGTTTTGTATAGATTTCCAAGGGCATCAAGTTTATGATGGCTCCCAAGTCACACAAAGCTTTTGCAAAATCATAACTCCCAATAGTACACAGAATAATAAAGCTACATCAGACATTTTTTGGGCCATAGGTCTTGTCACTACTGCACTGCAGGTCTGTGTCAGAGTTATAGAGGAAAGGTCCTGGAAGTCAAATTTCCGCGGCATCAGGTCCTTCATCATCTTGGCATATCCTGGAATTTCCCTCAAAGAATCCATCAAGGGAATATTCAATTGAATCTGGCGAAGTAACTCCATGAATTTCCTGTATTGATCATCTTTCTTTTGTTTTGCCAATCTCTGAGGTAATGGTGCAGGAGTCACTCTTTGTCCACTGCTTTCTGGTTGTTCTTCGTTGAAAGCTTGTGGCACAAGAGGTACCACCTGTTCTGAGACTTGTTCACCCTCTTTTGTCTTGCCATTGTCAATTTTTGATTGTTCAACTACCACTTCAGTGAGTTCTGTTGATTCATCTGCCTCTAATGGAACTGGAGTGGCTGGCGTTGTCTCTATTCTGGATTGAGAAACTTCTTGCTCTCTGTCTAAATCTCTCCCATTCCGGAGACTTACTGCCATTAGCTGATTTGGGTTTTGCTCCTTTGGATTAATATTTGTGTCTACCAGCAATGTTCCTTGGGGGAGATTATTTAAGGCCATGGACAGTTGTCCCAGTTGAGTTCCAATGCCTTTAATTGCTAAGTCATGTGCTGCCAACTTTTCCTGCATCTTACCATTTGTTCCCATGAGTTGCTGCAGCATGCCCCTAATTTCTACCATGTTGTTGCCTTGTTGTTGATGAGGTGTCTGATATGCCAATTGTTGCTGGTGTTGTTGTTGATAGCCCTGTTGCCTTTGATATGGCACCACTTGGCCTTGTGGTCGTATACCTCTAATTTGTGGCATGTTGGGTCTGTACTGCTGGTTAGGTGATGGCCCTCATTGTTGTCCTCCTTGCCTCTGGCCCCCAAAATTATTAACATAGTTCATGTCCTCATTGAAGCCCTGTTTATCACTCTCTCCACTCCATGAGCACACATACGACTGATCAATGCAAGGGGTACACAATCCCTCATTTTTTGTATCAAAAATATGCACTTGCTTTGTACCCATCTCGTCGATCTTCTTTGTCAGTATACTCATCTGAGTCATGAGCGTGGCTATGTTCTCTGCATGTGAATTGTTTGGGTCAAAAGGGAGAGAATGCACTATTGGTGTCAGAGTCGTACCTCTCCTCATACAGCCTAAATTCTGGGCCATCTTATCGAGAAGAATCTTGCACTCTGTGAATGTCTTGCTCAGAAATGCACCCCCGGCTGAAGCGTTTACATTAGCTTTCAAATTGTTTTCCAAACCCATGTAGAATCTCTGGCCAAGCATCTGGTCTGGAATGCCATGGTGTGGACACTTCATTAGCATCCCTTTGTACCTTTCCCGTGTTTCCTGCAAGGTTTGAGCAGGTTTCTGCTTGTATTGCAATATCTCATCAATCTGCCTTACAGTCTTGTTGGGAGGATAGAACTTGTTTAGGAACTTCTTGACTAATTCCTCCCAAGTGGAAATAGAATTTATTGGGAGCGAATTCAGCCAAGTCTGAGCCTCTCCAGTCACTGAGAACGGAAACAGTAGCAGCTTAATGGGTTCCGGGGTCACATTCGGCTGCCTTTGGGTTACACAAATTGACAAGAAGTTTTTCAAGTGTTGTTGTGGGTCTTCAATGTGTGACCCGGAGAACAGTCCCTTATTCTGCAATAGATGCAGCATGTTGTTGGTGATCTAGAATGTCTCCGCTTGTATCTAGGGCACAGCAATGGCGGTGGCCAGGTTGTCAGCAGTTGGTTATGCCCAATCATAAAGAGCAGCTTCTAGCACAAGAGGTTCCACTACTCCATCATTCGGATCAACCCAGTTGTTCCGATTGTTTGCATCGCCGTCATCCACGTTGTCCATTTCAATTTTGAGTTGGTGTTTTTGTTGTGACTGTTTGTTCTTCTTGTTGGCACAGTTTAATGCCCTGAATGTTTTCTCGGGGTCTAAGAGTCCTTCGAAAAGCTCACCAGTCCTCGAAGAGCTTCTAGGCATATACCCGAGTCACAGGAGAGTACAACCGTGAGAATTTCAATGGAAAAGTTTATAACACCGTAGAAAATTGTTCTAAACTAAAAGTCCTAGCAATTCTTCTAAGTTGTAATAAATAACACCGTTAATTCCCCGGCAATGGCGCCAAAATTTGATCACGCTCATATATGCCTTATAAAAAGGACAAAGTGGTCGCTGCAAATATAATCCGATTTAAGTCCGGAGTCGAATCCACAGGGAACTAACCTATTTCCTACAACTCTTAATAATGCCAATAACAAGCTCACACAATTTTTGGATGCAATATTTTTATCAATAACTAGTGGAATTTATTTAGCTAAAGTAAAATGATAATAAAACTAACAATAATCAAGAATAAAGATGAATTCAAGGGTAGAAAGATCTAGGGTATTGATTTCCCCAATTGCCGGATTAATTCTTAACTCTTTAGCTATAATCTCTCCGTAATAATATATGAGGATTATGAGTTATGGGCTACTGTAATCATCTCTCGATAAATTACGATAATGTACTAGAAGTATTTCGAACTACTCTAGCTAACAATTTATGCAACTCAGAATTATCCCACTAAAGCTTCATTATTTCTAAACCCACTTTTAAATTCAAGTAATTAATCTCTTCAATTACCCAAAAGTGGTATTGTTCAACAACAAATTAAGCAAGTATTCTTTCTCAAGCAACACAAGGAAATTAGACATGATTAATCAAGGGCCTATTCAATTAATCACAATACAAAATGTAGTTGCACAATCATAGGACAAACACGGCTCGATTATATCATAATAGAGTTAAAAACTTCATCCAACAATTGGTTCCATCAACCCTAAACTGAATGTTAGCTACTCATACTAAAATAAAATAAAACAATAATATGGTTCATTCTTCACAATTAATGTTAAAACGAAGAAGAAAGAAAAACTCTAAAGATGGCTTGATCTCCTCTCACTTGTTCTTGCTTCCAATTGAGTCTAAAACAAGCTTAAACTGACTTTTGGGCGAGTTTTGGGTTCTTATAAGGTTAGGATAATTGCCCAGGAATTTACACTTTAGCCCCTGAAGTTCTTCGCTGCTAAACCCCCGACTGCGGTCGCGGTCTCAACCGTGGACTCGACCGCGGTCGTTCACAACCTTTCTATTTTGCGCCGTGTTCCATTGTGCGCGGACCTGGCTTTCACCGTTTTCTTTGCCTTTTCTTACTCTTTTTCATCCAGGCTATCATTGGTTGGCCTTGTATGTACATAATTGACTCCAAAATGCGCTTCATCTTCCTCCTCTCTCGGAGTGACTCCTGCAAAACATAAAAATCTCAATTAGAGCATTTTGTTATCTTTTTTCATTTAAACATCAATAAAGTATGGTTAATTTAGAGTATAAATAGCATCTACATTGCATAATATAGGCTACTATCAATAACAAGTCATCTTTTGAGGTAAGGTGGTTGTGGAGAGGGTGCTTGAGTTGGTTAAATAACATTTAGTATACTTGGGCCATTTAAAATTAGGAAAAAAGTGAAAATTGTGTGTTCATGCTTAATTGCCAATATCGATTATAGTCAAAAGGTAGGGTGTTTGATTGAATTAATTGTGAAGTCATCTTCCACAGTGCTAATCATGTTTTATGGGTGTTCATAGAGTTCCATTCCTCGAGGACGAGCAAGAGTCTAAGTGTGGGGTGTTGATAATCGGTTTAATGTACGCATATTTTAATATAAATCGCCTCACATTTTGCTCATGTCTCGTAGATTTAAGATGTTTAATATGATTATTTGTGCTAAATTGTGATATTTATATGTGTAGGAATCATTCGGATGCAATTTAGGACAAATTGGAGAAAAATCGGAGCAAAAAGGCAAAAATTGAATTTTGAGGGCCAAAGCCAGCGTGGGGCAGTTTCCAGTATCCAAACAATTTGAGCGCCAGGGCCAGGGCCCCACGCTGCCATGGATGGTGGGATCGTGAAGTTTCCCTATTCTGATTAGGACTCGGTTATTCGACCCCAAGACGCCCCCAACTCATATAAAAGCCAAACTAAACCTATTGTGGGAGAGAGGACGTGATTTTTAGAGGAGAACAAAAGTACG
Source organism: Nicotiana knightiana (assembly GCA_005239525.1). Lineage (NCBI taxonomy): Eukaryota > Viridiplantae > Streptophyta > Magnoliopsida > Solanales > Solanaceae > Nicotiana > Nicotiana knightiana. Next base: position 127,624 of record ML380721.1, on the reverse strand, counting down.
AAACACTCGGTAGCACGGATTTGAGCAATTCTTCCATTCTTCCTCTTGTATTCATTAATTTTATGTTTGAAAATATTAATTTTGATGATTGTATGAACATGAGTGGATAAGAACCTTATTGTTCTAGGGTTATGGGTATACATGAATGTTGATGTTTGAAGTTTAATTTGACGAAGTTGATTTTATCATACTGGGTATTTTATTTAATTCTATTTTTAATTATTTTGCTGAATAGCTAACAGTGAAATACTATCTACGAATCTATTGAACTCAAAAGTGGGAATTCTAGATTGCATATAGAATTAAATAGAGAAGGTTCTTGAATCCGGGCATCGGGGAACAAATTTGCAATTAGGATAGACATATACCTAATTGTCTTGCTTGGTTGAAATACAGGAAATGTAAATGCATTCTTTTTAATCTTAATTCCATAGACATATAGGCATTAAGTTACCTTGAATAGGTGAGTAAGAACTCGACAGATTCTTATAAATTATATCAGCCTTGTCAATCAACAACCTAGATAAACCAATTAGTCATTTTAAGCCAAGAACGCAACACGATTCTTAGCTAACCCGTGATCCTGGAATATTATCTCCTATTGATTTTTATTTGAAAATGTTTAAGCGTTGTGGTTGATTACTAGTTACTTCATTACTTAATAGTTTTTAGGTAGTAAATTAGTAAATTATCTATTTTGTGAGAAATCTCTTGAATCGATAAGTTAATTGAGTTTGAATCAATTAAAATTTAATCGTAAGTCTTTGTGGGAACGATACTCTACTCAATACTCTATTACTTGACGATCATGTATACTTGCGTGAGTGTGTTTGGTCACAACAATCCTAGTGCGGACATGAAATGCAGTGGGGTCGGCTCGCTGCAGGCACTCGCCCTTCTCCTCAATAAAAGGATCCTCCACTGGATCCAGTGGTGGCACAACTGGAGCAACTCTAGGACGCCCTCTTCCTCTACCACAAGCTGGAACTCTCTCTCGGCCTCTACCTCGGCCCCTAGCAACAAGGGGAGCAGATCCTCCATGGTCAAGTACATCTACCACGCGCGCTCTCATGATCGTGAGAGAATCAGATAAAGATACTTTGTACAACATCAATTGCACAATAGGAGATGAAGAAAGAGTAGTTTCCTAACACCCTATAGCCTCTCGAAGATAAGTAAGGATATCTCTGCATTGATGCACAAGACTCTATGAGGCATGTTCATGACTTGTGAGACCTACGTGAACCTAGTGCTCTAATACCATGTTGTTACGACCCAATTTCTCCTATAGGCCGTGATGGCGCCCAACGTCGCCACTAGGCAAGCCAATGATGAACTAGCCATGTATTTATTCTTTTTTTCATTTTTAATTTCAAAGTGGTTGATTTTTATTTATTAAGTAAATGAGAAGTGAAAATTTTGATAAAGTAAAGAGAAAACTAATAAAAGAGCAAGTACAGTGAAATAAATACTCAAAAGCCATCAAGTGTCTACTAGCATGTTCTTAAGACCGGTGTCACAAGTTTATGAGCAACTAGTAGAATATACGAAACACCTATACTATTGTCTAAAATGAGATAGATAGGAAGTAAATACAAAAGAGAGAGACTGCAGGTGCTGCAGAACGGACTCCGAGATCAGCTCACCACTGCGCCTCAAGATAACGGGGGTGCGCGCATGAGTGAACGCCAGATGCACCTGACTCAAATCATGCACGACTAGTGCAGAAGTGTAGCGTGAGTACATAAAAAACATGTACCCAGTAAGTATTCAGTCTAACCTCGAAGAAGTAGTGACGAGGGATCGATATCGACACTTACTAAGGGCCAACAATAAAATATTGAAATTCTAAATGGACATGGAATATGTGAATAATAGTAATAACACAATAGCAAGCAGCGAATAATGATTCTTTAAATGATAGTAAATTCCAAATCGCCAAATAACACATACTAACTCCAAATTAATTTCGGGCCAATAAAAAATTATAACCTCTCAAGTCATGAAAATAAATATCAAGTGTATTTGGGCTCCAAGCATTAACATGCATGATTTATGTCGAGGTCGTACGGCCCGATCCAGAATAATGTGTATATTATCGAGGGTCGAGCGGCACGAATCATAGATGCATCTATTATACTATCGAGGTGTTTGGCTCGATCCATAAGAAGAGAGAATACTCTATGAACATCCGATTTAAAATTTATCACAAGACTAATACACAAGGGAGAAAATTTCTATTAACGGATAAATAACCCGCTAAAACTCAAAGTAAGTGAAATTCGGCCTTTACGAATCCTTTATCAAGTTTCAATATAATAGGCACTTAAATTAACAAGTAGAGTTCAAACAACACAAGTATTTCATAATTTGGATCCTAAAATTAGCCGAACTTAAGCATGATTAGTAGCTATGCACGGACTCTCGTCACCTCGTGCATACATAGCCCCCACAATTAGAAGCTGATAATAATTTAAAACACCTATGGGGTAAATTTCCTCTTAAAGGGTTAAACAAGAGACTTACATCGTCTCAAAACTCACTTTCCGGCCCACGAATATCTCTAAAGCATCAACTTGATGCCGAACAATCTGAAGCTAGCCAAATGTTATATAAATTAATCAATATACACTCACAAGTTCATAATTAGCTATTAGAGTAATTACCCAACACAAATTGGAAGATTCATAAAATTTATCCTCGAGCCCACATGCCCGGATTCCGAAAATTTTTGAAGATAAATATTACTCATAGCATCATGAACTCATATATATAATTTTTACTTAATTCCATAACCAATCTCATAGTCAAATCTCATTTTTACCAAAACCCTATGTTTTTTCACAAATCCCCTTTAATTTCACAAGTTTTCCATGTTAAATCTACCAATGATTCACGTATTTAGCTAAAGAATTGATAGGGATCATTTGCTTCTTGATGTTGATGAAATTCCCCCACAAAATGTTCTCAAAATCACCTAAGACCAAGTGGGAAACGAGGAAAATGAAGCTAAGTCCCGTAATAAAAAGCCCTTGCACCAGTCGCAGTTGTCGCATTTGTAACATCTGGTTTGCAAATTAGACAAAGGCGTCGCAAATGCGAAGCTTGACCAACTTTTCTTCAGTCGCAAATGCGACACAAGGCTCGCAAATACGAAGCATGGCATCTTGCAAAAGCGGAAAAAAACTCGCAAATGCGAATAATACTACGCCCAGGTGACTTTGCAAAAGCGATCAAATCCTTAGCAAATGTGAATCCATCAGTTCCACCCCAACCTCGTAAATGTGCAGCCATTCTCGCAAATGCGAACAAGATCTCGCATTTGTGAGACCTAAAGAACCTGTTAAAAACCAGCAGAACTGAAGTTCTTCAAAACACTCTGAATCACACTCGAAACTCACTCGAGCCCCCGGGTCTTCACATGAAACATCCACACAAGTCTAAAAGCACCATACGAACTCGCTCGTGCGATCAAAATACCGAAATAACATATAGAATCACGAATCAGATGCCAAAATCCATGAATTAAATCATGGAACTCAAGAACTTCTAGAAACACTTTCGCACGTCTGATTCCTATCAAAATGACGCCAAATTTTGCATACAAATCACTATACAGAATTATTCCCAGACTCAGAATCCCAAACGGACCTCGATAACACCAAAATCTACTCCAAACCAAACTTAAAGAACTTGAAAAACCTTCAACGCGCCAACTTTCAATATTAAGTGTCAGAACGCTCCTGGGTCATCCGAACATACACCTAAGTCCAAAATCATCATACGAATCTATTGGGACCGTCAAATCCCGATTCTGAGGTCGTTTACTCAAAATATTAACTCAAGTCAAACTTAACCATTTAAGCCAATATTAAGGAACTAATTTTCTGATTTTAACTCGAACCCTTCCAAACCCGAAGTATCAATCCCCGCAAGCTATAAAATGGTAAAAGCACATATAGGGAGCCTTAATTAGGGGAATGGGGATCTAGAAATCAAGACGACTAGTCGGGTCGTTACAACGTTCAGGAGTCGGGAGCCAAGTCTGGATATCAAAAATTGACAAAACAAAAATACTTAAGAATTGCGTGGCACGATTGTATAATTTTCTAAAAGTATTCGTAAAGACCTGTAAATTTTCTTGACTAAAAATAATGCCCAAATAGGTCCTTGTGTTGTTATAACTGTAGAAATTCTTAAAACGGACCCATTTTGAGTAAAAAGTACCCCGGGACTCAAAAGATAAAAGTTTCCAGAGTTGCGTTGTTATGTGATGCACTATGCGATCGCATAACAGGTATGCGGACCGCATCGTGGTGGCATACATGGACAGTCAGCTTTCCAATTAGAGGACAGCTATGCGGCCCAAGATGCGATCGCATTTTGGGAATGCAGACCGCATAGCTGTCGCATTCTTGCACCTCCATTTTTGCGGAGGAGGTTATGCGACGCACTATGCGATCGCATAACAGGTGTGAGGACCGCATAGTGGTCGCATACCTGGGCAGTCCGGTTTCCTTTTGGCCCATTTTGAGGGCCATTTATGCGACAGTACTGCGAACCGCATAGATCGCATTCCTGACCGCATTTCTGCTTCGGGACTTATAAAATTCTAATTTTATACCCGACCCCCAGTTCATTAAAACACTTACCTCCTTCCATATTAACGATTTTCTAAACAATATAGAGAGAGGGAAGAGAGAGTTCTTGAGAGAGAAGGTTCCATCTTCACCCAAAAATTGATTCTTCACTATCACTCGGGCCTGGAAGTTATTGAGTAATCGTCATCTTCTTCACTCTAAGAGGTAAGTCCCCACCCCACTTCCTTTTAATTCTCAGGTTTTGGCTAAAAGGGGTAGAACACATAAATTGATTCTTGAAGATAAAATCTGATACCTCGCATGCATGTAAGTTAAACTCTATAATCTAGTAAAGGGAAACGAGTTTGGGTACTTATTCACAAAAGGGGGGTTAGTACTCTAAGGGTCCACATAGCGTTTGATAAAACGCATAAATGAGTTTGAATTATGTTTATGGTTCCTAATTCTAAGTGAAATATGTCACATTGTGGAATAGATTGACGGTGCTAGACGGTCTGGTGATTTGTGATAAAAAACATTAAAGGAGAATTCCGATTCAAGGTATGTATGGCTAACTCTAATCCTCATAGGATAAACCCATTGTGCTCACTTTCCGGGTATGATTCTCTTGTCAGATATCTATGGAATTTATGTGTTCTATGTGCCTAATTGAGGAATCTTTGCTTCTATGTCATTCCATGCTAATACCATATCGTTGTGCTACTTGAGTATATGAGTTGTGATCATTATATTCCTTCTTCTACTATGCCTGTGATCCTTGCATATGATGGGTGTGGTAATTATGAAAGACTAAAATGGTACGAAATATGAATCAAAAGTTTCTATGATATGAAATGTGGGTAAAAAGATGGTAATAATGTGAAATGCGAAACATGAGGTTGAATTGTTGTGAAACATGAATTAATGGAATGGATGGTTATGGAATATGGATTAAAGGATGAATTGATGTGAAATGTGAATCAAAGGATTCTAATGATATGAAAGATGAATCAAACAACTATATGTGTTGGGGATCAAAAAGGTTAAAAATGATGTAAGTGATCTAAAACACCCATAATTGTACCAGGAGAATGTCCTAGGGGTGAGAAGGCCTATCCGGTCTGGCTGGGATCGGACTCCATATCGTACACATGGATGACTTGATATTGTGATATGATTATTGTCCTCACTGTTTACAGTTGAGATGGCCTAGCCGATCGGGCAGAGATTGGACTCCATGTGCTGTGCACAAGCCACGGTGTTAGCCTAGCCGATTCGGGCAGAGATCGGACTCCGTGAGAACAAGCCACGGTGGTTATATGTGATGTGATTGAAATTCAAACCTCACCTAGGATGGCTTAGCCGAACGGTCAGAGATCGAACTCTGTGTGACAATGACACGGTGGATTAGTAATAATAATAACAAGATGAACTTAAAAGTACATTAACCAAAAGATGGCAAAACGGGATGAGGGATGTGGTAACTCTTGTTTGTGTTTTTCCTTGCCTCGGTGTATTTTTGTGTGATGCCTCTATTTGTGTTGATTGTTGATGTTTATCATATCTAGAGTAGGTTTGTTCATACATGCTAGTGCTATTTAATGGTACTAATGTTCCTTTTGCTGGGGGCGCTACATCTTTTAAATGGATGTACGTGGTTCTGTAGCAGGTCGCGTTGATCGCCGATAGTGGTGCCTTTCCCTCCATCTCTTCAGCAGTCTTGGTGAGCCTCACTTCCTCTCGGGGCTGTGTGTAAATCATGTTGACTCATTTTGTTTATGTCATTCCTTTTGAGGTTTAGTCGGGGTCTTGTTACCGCCAAGTTTATGTATTCTTCTCCGCACTCTTAGAGGCTCCGTAGACACTATGTGGGTTGTAAACATATTTAGGGTAGTTGTTGTACTTACTCGTAATCGTGGTCCCGTATCGGGAATGTTGTACTTAGTATGTATGTTTTGGTAAGATCTAATGTTGAAAATGTTAAAAGAAGAAAGGGATTTATGTTGTAAACGCATGCTTGATTCTATTTTGCTGTTTCACTTATAAAAAATGTACATTATGAACACGGGGAAATGCGTTGGGTAGAAAAGGCAATCCAAGTCCGCTTGACCGGGTTCATCCGGTTGGGCGCCGGTCTCATCCCTCGGTTTTGGGGCATGACAAACTAGGTATCAGAGCGTAAGTTTTTAAAAGTTTCCTAGGATGTCTCGGAGCCGTGTTTAGTAGAGCCCTTCTTATCGGTGTGTTGTCGACCACATCCATAATTAGGGAGCTGCATGGACATTTAGGAAAATACCATTTATTGTTATTTTGTATCGTGCGATGTAGTGGAAAGTGAGGTTGTCTATCTCTAATTAATGCATTGTTCCAATTTTCAGGAAATGGCACCCAAGAAGAGAGCTCGACTCGGCCTAGAGGTTAATTCCACCCCAGGAGTGGTCGTAAATTCCTTATCTGATGGTGTGAATGAGGATGATCCTCCGACCCTGAATCTTCCCGACTCTTCCATCCCAGGCCAGGCTACTCCTATTCCTGATCCAGTGGAGGGTGCTACAGTCCCTCCCACTGATGTTCCTAATCCTTCCTCAGTCCCAGCTTTCGATCTCGGTATTTCTGATGGGGACCTCAGGGGAGCCATCCAGATGTTGACTCAGCTAGTGGCCTCCCAGGCCCAAAGAACAAGTGTTTCCCTTGCGTCCTCTTGTGAGCAAGGGGATTCTTCAGGTTCCAGGGTCAATCAGTTTCTGCGGTTAGCCCCTCCACAGTTCACAGGCACCGACCCGGAGGATGGCCCTCAAGATTTTATAGATGAGATGTACAAGACTCTTCGGGTTATGAAGGCTACAGAGATAGAGGGGGTTGAGTTAGCTTCCTATCGTTTGAGGGGAGCAGTGTATTCGTGGTTTGAGATGTGGGAGGATTCCCGTGGGGAGGGGATCCCTCCGGCGAGGTGGGATGAGTTTGTAGGTGCTTTCATGGATCATTTCTTGCATGCCGAGACTATGGCAGCCCGCGCTACAGAGTTTGAGGTCCTCAAGCAGGGCAACAGGAGTGTGTGTGAGTATCATACGGAGGTCGTGCGCTTTTCCAAGTATGATGTCCACATGATACCAACTATGGAGGCCAGAGTTCGCCGGTTAGATAAGGGCCTTGGTCCCTTGGTTATTAATGAAACTGCTACAGCTGCTCTGCATTCAGATATGAACTATGGGAAGATTGTAGGATTAGACTAGGCTACGGAGGCTCAGAAATTGAAAATAAGAATGGAGAGAGAGAGTAGTAGTAGAACCCGGTCGGCGGGCAGCCATGGGGGTTCTTTTGGAGGAGGGAGACAAGTTCCTGGGAGAGGGTCATCAGGACCATCCCAATCTCATGCTCAGTCATCAGCTAATGCCCCGCCATCAGGGCGTCACCATAATCATCAGTAGGGAGATCGTTTTGGGGCCAATTCTGGCGGCAAGGGGTTTCATCAGCCAGGCCTTCAGGTGGGATATTCCAGCAGCAGCAGAGGGGCCTATGCCCCAAGTGCGAGCGGTTTCGTACCGGGCCCTGTTATCTGGATCGGCCAGTATGCTATGGTTGGGGGGTGAGGGGTCATATTCATAGAGACTGCCCTTCATCCAGCCAGGGTGAAGGATTGGGTGCTTCCTAGCCATCTAGTTCTTCAGCTACTACATCTTCAGCACGCCCACCAGCCCGAGGCCCTTCAGCACCAGCAAGGCGTGGTGCAGCCAGGGTTGGTGCCTGAGGTCGGGGAGGACCCAGTCGGTTCTATGCTTTGAGTGGTCACAAGAGTGCGGAGGCTTCTCCAAATTTTTTCACAGGTATTCTGACTATTCAAACACATGATGTTTATGCTCTTATTGATCATGGGTCTTCTTTGTCATATGTTACTTCATTTATTGCTTCAAGTTTTGGGATAGAACCCGAACAACTTCATGAGCCATTCTTCGTGTTGACTCCGGTTGGTGATTCTATTACGGCCGTGCGAGTCTATTGGAATTGTGTTGTCATGGTGTGTGGTCGGGATACCATGTCCGATCTTATTGAGCTAGGAATGGTAGATTTTGATGTGATTATGGGGATGGATTGGCTCTAGTCGTGCTTTGTTAAACATGACTACCGAGCCAAAATTATGAGGCTCAAGTTTCCTAAGGAACCAGTTATTGAATGGAAGGGGAATGATGTTGTGCCAAGAGGCAGGTTTATTTCCTACCTTAAGGCCTCGAAGATGATCAAGAAGAGGGTATCTACCACTTGGTCGGGGTTGTAGACACCACTTCAGAGGTGCCTGCTCCCGAATCAGTGCCTGTTGTGAATGAGTTTCTTGAGGTTTTTTCGGATGATCTTCCTGGGATCCCACCTGATAGAGAGATTAATTTGGGATTGATGTATTGCCAGATACGCAGCCAATATCTATTCCACCCTACCGAATGGAGCCAGCACAATTAAGAGAGTTAAAACAGCAATTGAAGGATCTATTAGAAAAGGGTTTCATTAGGCCTAGTGTGTCGCCTTGGGGCGCACCGGTTCTTTTTGTCAGAAAGAAGGATGGATAGCTTCCGATGTGTATTGATTATCGGCATCTCAACAAGGTCACCATCAAAAACAAAAGTAACCATTGCCTCGGATAGATGATTTGTTCGACCAGTTGCAAGGTGCTAGGTTCTTCTCAAAGATTGATTTATGGTCCGGTTATCATCAGTTGAAGATCAAGGAGCAGGATATTCCTAAGACCGCCTTCAGGACCCGTTATGGACACTTGAAATTTTTGGTAATGTCTTTTGGTCTAACCAATGTCCCATCAGCTTTTATGGACCTTATGAATCGGGTTTTCAAACCATTTCTTGACTCCTTCGTGATCGTCTTCATTGACGATATCCTTGTTTATTCGCGGAGTCAGGAAGATCATGCTAATCTCCTTAAGGCAGTTCTGCAGACTCTTCATTAGCACCAGTTGTATGCAAAGTTTTCAAAATGTGAGTTTTGGCTAGAATCAGTCACCTTTTTGAGCCATGTTGTTTCCAGGGAAGGTATTCGGGTTGATCCCCAAAAGATTGCAGCGGTAAAGGATTGGCCTAGACCAACGACCCCAACAGAGATTCGCAGTTTCTTGGGTCTACCTGGGTATTATCGAAGATTTGTGGAGGGATTCTCTACTCTTGCCTCCCCACTGACTAAGTTGATGCAGAAAGCAGTAAATTTCCAGTGGTCCGATGTTTGTGAGAAGAGTTTTCATGAATTGAAATTAAGATTGACCTTGGCGCCGGTGTTGACCTTGCCAGAGGGTACCGAGGGATTTGTGGTTTATTGTGATGCTTCAAGGGTTGGTTTGGGGTGTGTGTTGATGCAGTGCTGGAAGGTTATAGATATGCTTCAAGGCAACTCAAGAATCACGAGAAGAATTATCCGACGCATGATTTAGAGCTCACAGCGGTTGTGTTTGCACTGAAAATATTGCGGCATTATCTTTATGGGGTCCATGTGGACGTGTTCTCATACCACAAAAGTCTTCAATACTTATTCAACCAGAAGGAGTTAAACTTAAGGCATCGAAGATGGTTGGAATTTCTCAAGGATTATGATAAGAATATTTTGTACCATCCAGGGAAGGCGAATGTGGTGGCCGACACCCTTTGTAGGAAGTCCATTGGTAGCTTGGCTCATTTGGAAGCATATCAGACGTCTTTGGCTCGGGAGGTTTATCAGTTGGCTAGTCTGGGGGTCTTTCTTTCGACCTCAGACGAAGGGGATGTCGTGGTGCGTAATGGAGCAGAATCTTCACTTGTAATGGAAGTCAAGGAAAAGCATTTCAGAGATCCAGCATTGGTACAGTTGAGAGAGGCAATCCTGAATCAACAAACCTCGGCATTTTTGCTCGACAATGATGATGGTATTTTGTGATGCCAAGGGAGGCTATGTGTTCCGGACGTGGATGATATTCGGGAAAGGGTAATGGAAGAGGCTCACAATTCCAGGTATGCCGTACACCCAGGTTCTACGAAAATGTATCACGATCTCAAGGAGATTTATTGGTGGAATAGTATGAAGAGGGGTGTGGCGGACTTTGTGGCTAGGTGTCCGAATTGTCAGCAAGTGAAGGCGGAGCATCAGAGGCCTGGTGGGTTGGCGCAGCTTATGGAAATGCCAACATAGAAATGGGAGATGATCAATATGGACTTTGTGGTGGGGTTACCCCGCACTCCGTGTAAGTTCGACTCAATTTGGGTGATAGTGGATCGGCTCACAAAGTCGGCGCATTTCTTGCCAGTAAGGTCCACGGATACTACAGAACAGTATGCTCAGTTATATATCAGTGAAATAGTCAGACTCCATGGCACTTCAGTATCTATTATTTCGGATCGAGGGGCCAAGTTCAAGGCTAACTTTTGGAGGAAATTCCAGCTAGGTTTGGGTACGCAGGTAAATCTCAGCACAGCATTCCACTCACAGACTGATGGGCAAGCAGAGCGGACTATTCAGACTCTTGAAGACATGTTACGAGCTTCTGTGCTTGATTTTAAGGGTATCTGGGATGATCACTTGCCGCATATAGAGTTTGCTTACAATAATAGTTTCCATGCTAGTATTCAGATGGCCCAATTTGAGGCATTGTACGGAAGAAGGTGTATCTTCAATTGGATGGTTTGAGTTTGGAGAGGAGGAACTGCTAGGACCGGATCTTGTACATCAAGATATGGAGAAGGTTAGTGTCATTTCGTAGAGGTTGAAAACTGCTCAGAGTCGTTAGAAATCTTATTCGAACGTTCGTCATAGTGATTTGGAGTTTCAAGTAGATGATTGGGTATTCTTGAAGGTATCTCCCATGAAGTGAGTCATGCAGTTTGGAAAGAAGATGAAGTTGATCCCACTGTATGTTTCACTGTATAGGATCGCCTAGAGGATAGGACAGGTGGCGTATAGGCTGGAGTTTCCCCTTGAGATGTCATTAGTGCACCCGGTGTTTCATGTGTCCATGCTGAAGAAAGTAGTTGGAGATCCATCTGTCATCGTACCGGTTAAGACTGTTGAAGTTAATGAAGAGTTGTCTTATGAAGAAGTTCCCGTCGCTATTCTTGATAGGCAAGCTCGTAGGTTGAGAAACAAGGAGATTGCTTCAGTTAAAGTGTTATGGTGGAGTCAACAAGTCAAGGAAGCCACGTGGGAAGCGGAAAGTGAAATGAAAGAAAAATACCCTCGTTTGTTTGAATAAGTCAAGTAGTGGTTTTGAAGATTTGTTGTCTTTAGGCAAATGTATTTTGTGCATTATCTTGTGCAAGAAACACCCCACTTCCCTATCTTCCTTCCTCATGTGATTTTTTTCAACCTTGTGCCATATTTGTGGGTATTGTTAGTTGAATTATGTGCAACCCATTGAAATAATTGATTATGTGAAATTCGTTGTGTTATCTTCACTTTGTACAACTTGTGAAGTAGCTGAGATTATGCGGAACTTGTTGAAATATATTTCGGGGGCCCTCTGACAGGTGGATAGGCCTATTTATAGAGGAAACTCTAGCAAAATTTTCAGAAAATATCGGAGTTAGTGAAAATTGGGAGGGGTCTGGTGTCTTTGTGTTTTCTTACCCAAAGTGACTCCCCGAGTCCTCATTCGAGGACGAATGATTTTAAGTGGGGGAGGATGTAAAGATTCCTAAATTTTCTTGACTAAAAATAATGCCCAAATAGGTACCCGTGTTGTTATAACTGTAGAAATTCTTAAAACGAAACCTTTTTTGAGTAAAAAGTACCCCGGGACACAAAAGATATAATTTTCCAGAGTTGCGTTGTTATGCGACGCACTATGCGATCGCACAACAGGTATGTGGACCGCATAGTGGTCACATACATGGACAGTCTGATGTTCAATTTGAGGACAGCTATGCGGCCCAAGATGCGATCGCATTTTATGAATGCGGACCGCATAGCTGGCGCATTCTTGCACCTCCATTTTTGCGGAGGAGGTTATGCGACGCAGTATGCGATCACATAACAGGTGTGCGGACCGCATAGTGGTCGCATACCTGGGCAGTCTGATTTCCTTTTGGCCCATTTTGAGGGCCATTTATGCGACAGGAATGCGGACCGCGTAGATCGCATTTCTGACCGCATTTTTGCTTCGAGACTTTTTAAATTCTAATTTTATACCCGACCCCCAAATCATTAAAAAACTTAACCCCCTTCCATATTAACAATTTTCTAAACAATATAGGGAGAGGGAAGAGAGAGTTCCTTATAGAGAAGGTTCCATCTTCACCCAAAAATTGATTATTTACTATCACTCGGGCCTGGAAGTTATTGAGTAATTGTCATCTTCTTCAATCTAAGAGGTAAGTCCCCACCCCACTTCCTTTTAATTCTCAGGTTTTGGCTAAAAAGGGTAGAACACATAAATTGATTCTTGAAGATAAAAGCTGATACCTCGCATGCATATAAGTTAAACTCTATAATCTAGTAAAGGGAAACGAGTTTGGGTAATTATTCACAAAAAGGGGGTTAGTAATCTAAGGGGCCACATAGCCTTCTATAAAATGCCTAAATGAGTTTGAATTATGTTTATGGTTCCTAATTCTAAGTGAAATATGTCACATTGTGGAATAGAATGACGGCGCTAGACGGTCCGGTGATTTGTGATAAAAAAAATTAAAGGGGAATTCTGATTCAAGGTATCTATGGCTAACTCTAATCCTCATAGGATAAACCCATTATTCTCACTTTTCGGGTATGATTCTCTTGTCAGATATCTATGGAACTTATGTGTTCTATGTGCCTAATTGAGGAATCTTTGCTTCTATTTCATTCCATGCTAATACAATATTGTTGTGCTACTTGAGTATATGAGTTGTGATCATTATATTCCTTCTTCTACTATGTGTGTGATCCTTGCATATGATGGGTGTGGTAATTATGAAAGACTAAAATGGTACGAAATATGAATCAAAAGTTGCTATGATATGAAATGTGGGTAAAAAGATGGTAATGATGTGAAATGCGAAATATGAGGTTGAATTATTGTGAAACATGAATTAATGGAATGGATGGTTATGGAATATGGATTAAAGGATGAATTAATGTGAAATGTGAATCGAAGGATTCTTATGATATGAAAGACAAATCAAAGAACTATATGTGTTGGGGATCAAAAAGGTCAAAAATGATGTAAGTGATCTAAAACACCCATAATTGTACCAGGAGAATGTCCTAGGGGTTAGAAGCCTATCCGGTCTGGCTGGGATCGAACTCCATGCCGTACACATGAATGACTGGATATTGTGATATGATTATGATTTGATGATGATTATTGTCCTCGCTGTTTACAGTTGAGATGGCCTAGTCGATCGGGCAAAGATCGGACTCCATGTGTTGTGCACAAGCCACGGTGTTAGCCTAGCCGATTCGGGCAGAGATCGGACTCCTAGAGAACAAGACACGGTGGTTATATGTGATGTGATTGAAATTCGGACCTCACCTAGGATGGCTTAGCCGATCGGGCAGATATCGGACTCCGTGTAACAACGACACAGTGGATCAGTAATAATAATAACAAGATGAACTTAAAAGTACATTAACCAAAAGATGGAAAAACGGGATAAGGGATGTGGTAACTTTTGTTTGTGTTTTTCCTTTCCTCGGTGTATTGTTGTGTGATACCTCTATTTGTGTTGACTGTTGATTTTTATCCTATCTAGAGTAGGTGTGTTCATACATGCTAGTGCTATTCGATAGTACTATACGTCACTTTTGTCGGGGGCGGTACATCTTTTAAATGGATGTAGGTGGTTCTGTAGCAGGTAGCGTTGATCGCCGATAGTTGTGCCTTTCCTTCCATCTCTTCAGCAATCTTGGTGAGCCTCACGTCCTCTCAGGGCTGTGTGTAAATCATGTTGACTCATTTTGTTTATGTCATTCCTTTTGAGGTTTAGTCAGGGCCTTGTTACCGGCAAGTCTATGTATTCTTCTCCGCACTCTTAGAGGCTCCGTGGACACTATCCGGATTGTAAACATATTTTGGGTAGTTGGTGTACTTACTCGTAATCGTGGTTCCGTATCGGGAATGTTGTACTTAGTATGTATGTTTTGGTAAGATCTAATGTTAAAAATATTAAAAGAAGAAAGGGATTTATGTTGTAAACACATGCTTGATTCTATTTTGTTGTTTCACTAATAAAATGTACATTATGAACACGGGGAAATGCATTGGGTAGAAAAGTCAATCCAGGTCCGCTTGACCGGGTTCATCCGGATGGGCGCCGGTCTCGTCCCTCGGTTTTGGGGCGTGACAAACTTGATATCAGAGCGTAAGGTTTTAAAAGTGTCCTAGAATATCTCGGAGTCGTGTCTAGTAGAGCCCTTCTTATCGGTGTGTTGTTGACCACATCCATAATTAGGGGGCTGCATGAACATTTAGGTTATTGTTATTCTGTATCGTGCGATGTGGTGGAAGGTGAGGTTGTCAATGCCACCCCAGGAGTGGTCGTAAATTCCTTATCTGATGGTGCGAATGAGAACGATCCCCCGACCCTGAATCTGCCTGACTCTTCCATCCCAGGCCAGGCTACTCCTATTCCTGCTCCAGTAGAGGGTGCTACAGTCCCTCCCGCTGATATTCCTAATCCTTCCTCACCCAGCTTCCGGTCCTGGTATTTCTGATGGGGACCTCATGGGATCCATCCAGATGTTGATTTAGCTAGTGGCCTCCCAGGCCCAAAGATCAAGTGTTGCCCATGCGTCCTCTAGTGAGCAAGGGGATTCTTCACGTTCCAGGGTCAACCAGTTTCGGCGGTTAGCCTCTCCAGAGTTCACAGGATCTGACCCGGAGGCCGACCCTCAAGAGTTTATAGATGAGATGTACAAGACTCTTCGGGTTATGAAGTCTACAGAGACATAGGGGGTTGAGTTAGCTTCCTATCGTTTGAGGGGAGCAACGTATTCGTGGTTTGAGATGTGTGAGATTCCCGTGGGGAGGGGAGCCCTATGGCGAGGTGGGATGAGTTTGTAGGTGCTTTCATGAATCATTTCTTGCCTGTCGAGACTATGGCAGCCTGCGCTACAGAGTTTGAGGTCCTCAAGTAGGGCAACAAGAGTGTGTGGGATTATCATATGGAGTTCGTGCGCTTGTCCAAGTATGTTGTCCGCATGATGCCGACTATGGAGGCCAAAGTTCGCCGGTTTGTTCAGGGCCTTGGTCCCTTGGTTATTATTGAAGCTGCTACAGCTGCTCTGCATTCAGATAGAACTATGGGAAGATTGTAGGATTTGCCCAGGCTACGGAGGCTCGGAAATTGAAAATAAGAATGGAGAGAGAGAGTAGTAGAAGAACCCGATCGGCAGGTAGTCATGGGGGTTCTTTTGGAGGAGGGAGACAAGTTCCTGGGAGAGGGTCATCAGGACCATCCCAGTCTCATGCTCAGTCATCAGCTAGTGCCCCACCACTAGGGTGTCACCGTCATCATCTGTAGGGAGGTCGTTTTGGGGCCAGTTCTGGCAGCAGGGGGTTCCATCAGCCAGGCCGTTTAGGTGGGAGATTCCAGCAGCAGTAAAGGGGCTCATCCCCAAGTGTGAGCGATTTCATACCGGGCCCTGTTATCTAGATCGACGAGTATGCTATGGTTGTGGGGT
Organism: Nicotiana knightiana; assembly: GCA_005239525.1. Taxonomy (NCBI): domain Eukaryota; kingdom Viridiplantae; phylum Streptophyta; class Magnoliopsida; order Solanales; family Solanaceae; genus Nicotiana; species Nicotiana knightiana. The sequence continues at coordinate 111,425 of ML380721.1, read as the reverse complement.
GAGGGGTCATATTCATAGAGACTGCCCTTCATCCAGTCAGGGTGCAGGATGGGGTGCCTCCCAGCCATCTAGTTCTTCAGCTACTACATCTTCAGCACGCCCACCAGCCCGAGGCCCTTCAGCACCAGCAGGGGGTGGTGCAGCCAGGGGTCGTGCCCGAGGTCGGGGAGGACCCAGTCGGTTCTATGCTTTGAGTGGTCACCAGAGTGCGGAGGATTCTCCAGATGTTGTCACAGGTATTCGGACTATTCAAACACATGATGTTTATGCTCTTATAGATCCCGGGTCTTCTTTGTCATATGTTACTCCATTTATTACGGTCGTGCGAGTGTATAGGATTTGTGTTGTCACGGTGTGTGGTCGGGATACCACGGCCAATATTATTGAGTTAGGAATGGTAGATTTTGATGTGATTATGGGGATGGGTTGGCTCTACTCGTGCTTTGCTAAACTCGACTGCCGAGCCAGAATTATGAGGCTCGAGTTTCCTAAGGAACCAGTTATTGAATGGAAGGGGAATGATGTTCTGCCAAGAGGCAAGTGTATTTCCTACCTTAAGGCCTTGAAGATGATCAGGAAAGGGTGTATCTACCACTTGGTCCGGGTTGCGGACACCACTTCAGAGGTGCCTGCTCCCGAATTAGTGCTTGTTGTGAATGAGTTTCTTGAGGTTTTTCTGGATGATCTTCCTAGGATCCCACCTGAGAGAGAGATTGATTTCGGGATTGATGTATTGCCAGATACGCAGCCAATATCTATTCCACCCTACCGAATGGCGCCAGCAGAATTGAGAGAGTTAAAAGAGCAATTGAAGGATCTATTAGAAAAGGGTTTCATTAGGCCTAGTGTGTCACCTTGGGGCGCACCGGTTCTTTTTGTCAGAAAGAAGGATGGATCGCTTGGGATGTGTGTTGATTATCGGTAGCTCAACAAGGTCACCATCAAAAACAAGTACCCATTGCCTCGATAGATGATTTGTTCGACCAGTTTCAAGGTGCTAGGTTCTTCTCATAGATTGATTTATGGTCCGGGTATCACCAGTTGAAGATCAGGGAGAAGGATTCCTAAGACCGCCTTCAGGACCCGTTATGGGCACTTTGAATTTCTAGTAATGTCTTTTGGGATAACCAATTCCCTAGCAGCTTTTATGGACCTTATGAATCGGGTTTTCAAACCGTTTCTTGACTCCTTTGTGATCGTCTTCATTGACGACATCCTTGTTTATTCGCGGAGTCAGAAAGATCATGCTAATCACCTTAGGGCAGTTCTGCAGACTCTTCATCAACACCACTTGTATGCAAAGTTTTCAAAATGTGAGTTTTGGCTAGAATCAATCACCTTTTTGGGCCATGTTGTTTCCCGGGAAGGGATTCGGGTTGATCCCCAAAAATTGCAGTGGTAAAGGATTGGCCTAGACCAACGACCCCAACAGAGATTCGCAGTTTCTTAGGTCTAGCGTATTATCGAAGATTTTTGGAGGGATTTTCTACTCTTGCCTCCCCACTGACTAAGTTGACACAGAAAGCAGGAAAGTTCCAGTGGTCTGTTGCTTGTGAGAAGAGTTTTCAGGAATTTAAATTAAGATTGACCTCGGCGCCAGTGTTGACCTTTCCAGAGGGTACCGAGGGATTTGTGGTTTATTGTGATGCTTCAAGGGTTGGTTTGGGGTGTGTGTTGATGCAGTGCGGGAAGGTTATAGCGTATGCTTCAAGGAAACTCAAAAATCACGAGAAGAATTATCCGACGCATGATTTGGTGCTCGCAGCGGTTTTGTTTGCACTAAAAATCTTGCAGCATTATCTTTACGGGGTCCATATGGACGTGTTCTCAGACCACAAGAGTCTTCAATACTTATTCAAGTAGAAGGAGTTAAACTTGAGGCAGCGAAGATGGTTGGAATTGCTCAAGGATTATGATATGAATATTTTAGTCTTCAATACCATCTAGGGAAGGCGAATGTGGTGGCTGACGCCCTTAGTCGGAAGTCCATGGGTAGCTTGGCTCATTTAGAAGCAGATCAGAGGTCTTTGGCTGGGGAGGTTTATCAGTTGGCTAGTCTGGGGGTCTGTCTATCGACCTCAGACGAAGGGATGTCGTGGTGCGTAATGGAGCAGAATCTTCATTTGTAACAGAAGTCAAGTAAAAGCAATTCAGAGATCCGGCATTGGTACAGTTGAGAGAGGCAATCCTGAATCACAAGACCTCGGCATTTTTGCTCGGCAATGATGATGGTGTTTTGTGGTGCCAAGTGAGGCTATGTGTTCCGAACGTGGATGATCTTTGGGAAAGGGTAATGGAAGAGGCTCACAATTCCAGGTATTACGTACACCTAGGTTCTACGAAAATGTATCACGATCTCAAGGAGATTTATTGGTGGAATAGTATGAAGAGGAGTGTGGCGAACTTTGTGGCTAGGTGTCCGAATTTCCAGCAAGTGAAGGCCGAGCATCAGATTCCTTGTGGGTTGGCGCAGCTTATTGAAATACCAACATGGAAATGGGAGATGATCAATGTGGACTTTGTGGTGGGGTTACCCCGCACTCCACGTAAGTTCGACTCAATTTGGGTGATAGTGGATCGGCTCACGAAGTCAACGCATTTTTTGCTAGTAATGTCCACGGATACTGCAGAAGAGTATGCTCAGTTATATATCAAATAAATAGTCAGACTCCATGGCACTCCAGTATCTATTATTTCGGATCGAGGGGCCAAGATCACAGCTAACCTTTGGAGGAAATTCCAGGAAGGTTTGGGTACGCAGGTAAATCTCAGCATAGCATTCCACCCACAGACTGATGGGCAAGAAGAGCGGACTATCCAGACGCTTGAAGACATGTTACGAGCTTGTGTGCTTGATTTTAAGGGTAGCTGGGATGATCACTTGCCGCTTATAGAGTTTCCTTGCAACAACAGTTTCCATGCTAGTATTTAGATGGCCCCATTTGAGGCATTGTATGGAAGAATGTGTAGATCACCAATTGGATTGTTCAAGGTAGGAGAGGCGGAACTTCTAGGACCGGATCTTGTACATCAAGCTGTGGAGAAGGTTAGATTCATTTCGGAGAGGTTGAAAACTTCTCAGAGTCGTCAGAAGTCTTATCCGGACGTTCGTTGTAGGGATTTGTAGTTTCAAGTAGATGATTGGGTATTTTTGAAGGTATCTCCCATGAAGGGAGTCATGCTATTTGGAAAGAAGGGGAAGTTGAGCCCACGGTATGTTGGACCGTATAGGATCGCCCAGAGGATAGGACAGGTGGCGTATAGTCTAGAGTTGCCCCCTGAGATGTCATTAGTGCACCCGGTGTTTCATGTGTCCATGCTGAAGAAGGTAGTTAGAGATTCTGCCATCGTACCGGTTGAGACTGTTGAAGTTAATGAAGAGTTTTCATATGAAGAAGTTCCCGTCGCTATTCTTGATAGGCAAGTTCGTAGATTGAGAAACAAGGAGATTGCTTCAGTTAAAGTGTTATGGCGGAGTCAACAAGTCGAGGAAGCCACGTGGGAAGTGGAAAGTGAAATGAAAGAAAAATACCCTCATTTGTTTGAATAAGTCAAGTAGTGGTTTTGAAGATTTGTTGTCTTTAGGTAAATGTATTTTGTGTCTTATTTTGTGCAAGAAACACCCCACTTCCCTATCTTCCTTCCTCATGTGATTTTTTTCAACCTTGTGCCATATTTGTGGGTATTGTGTTAGTTGAATTATGTGCAACCCATTGAAATATTTGAGTTATGTGAAATTCGTTGTATTATCTGCACTTTGTACAACTAGTGAAGTAGCTGAGATTATATAGAAGTTGTTGAAATATGTTTTGGCGTCCCTCTGACAGGTGGATAGGCCTATTTACAGAGGAAACTCTTGCAAAATTTTCAAAAAATATTGGAGTTAGTGAAAATTGGGAGGGGAGCTGGTGTCTTTGTGTTTTCTTACCCAAAGTGACTCCCCGAGTCCTCATTCGAGGACGAATGATTTTAAGTGGGGGAGAATGTAAAGACCCATAAATTTTCTTGACTAAAATAATGCCCAAATAGGTCATCGTGTTGTTATAACTGTAGAAATTCTTAAAACGGATCCATTTTGAGTAAAAAGTACCTCGGGACTCAAAAGATAAAATTTTACAAAGTTGCATTGTTATGTGACGCACTATGCGATCGCATAACAGGTATGCGGACCGCATAGTGGTCGCATACATGGATAGTCTGTTGTCCAATTTGAGGACAGCTATGCGGCCCAAGATGTGATCGCATTTTGGGAATACAGACCGCATAGCTGTCGCATTCTTGCACCTCCATTTTTACGGAGAAGGTTATGTGACGCACTATGCGATCACGTAACAGGTATGCGGACCACATAGTGGTCGTATACTTGGGCAGTCCGATTTCCTTTTGGCCCATTTTGAGGGCCATTTATGCGACAGGAATGCGGACAGCATAGATCGCATTCCTCACTGCATTTCTGCTTCGGTACTTTTAAAATTCTAATTTTATACCCGACCCCCAGTTCATTAAAACACTTACCCCCTTCCATTTTAATGATTTTTTGAACAAAATAGAGAGAGGGAAGAGAGAGTTCTTGAGAGAGAAGGTTCCATCTTCACCCAAAAATTGATTCTTCATTATCACTCGGGCCTGGAAGTTATTGAGTAATTGTCATCTTCTTCACTCTAAGAGGTAAGTCCCCACCCCACTTCCTTTTAATTCTTAGGTTTTGACTAAAAAGGGTAGAACACATAAATTGATTCTTGAAGATAAAAGTTGATACCTCGCATGCATGTAAGTTAAACTCTATAATCTAGTAAAGGGAAACGAGTTTGGGTAATTACTCACAAAAAGGGGGTTAGTAATCTAAGGGGCCACATAGCGTTCGATAAAATGCCTAAATGAGTTAGAATTATGTTTATGGTTCCTAATTCTAAGTGAAATATGTCACATTGTGGAATTGATTGACGGTGCTAGACGGTCCGGTGATTTGTGATAAAAAAAAAATTTAAAGGGGAATTCAGATTCAAGGTATGTATGGATAACTCTAATTCTCATAGGATAAACCCATTGTGCTCACTTTCCGGGTATGATTCTCTTGTCGGATATCTATGGAATTTATGTGTTCTATGTGCCTAATTGAGGAATCTTTGCTTCTATGTCATTCCATGCTAATACCATATCGTTGTGCTACTTGAGTATATGAGTTGTGATCATTATATTCCTTCTTCTACTATGTATGTGATCCTTGCATATGATGGGTGTGGTAATTATGAAAGACTAGAATGGTACGAAATATTAATCAAAAGTTGCTATGATATGAAATGTGGGTAAAGAGATGGTAATGATGTGAAATGTGAAACATGAGGTTGAATTGTTGTGAAACATGAATTAATGGAATGGATGGTTATGGAATATAGATTGAAGGATGAATTGATGTGAAATGTGAATCAAAGGATTCTAATGATATGGAAGACGAATCAAACAACTATATGTGTTGGGGATCAAAAAGGTTAAAAATGATGTTAGTGATCTAAAACATCCATAATTGTACTAGGAGAATGTCCTAGGGGTGAGAAGGCCTATCCGGTCTGGCTGGGATCGGACTTCATGCCGTACACATGGATGACTTGATATTGTGATATGATTATGATTTGATGATGATTATTGTTCTTACTGTTTACAATTGAGATGGCCTAGCCGATCGGGCAGAGATCGGACTCTGTGTGCTGTGCACAAGCCACGGTGTTAGCCTAGCCGATTCGGGCAGATATCGGACTCCGTTAGAACAAGCCACGGTGGTTATATGTGATGTGATTGAAATTCGAACCTCACCTAGGATGTCTTAGCCGATCAGGAAGAGATCGGACTCCGTGTGACAACGACACAGTGGATCAGTAATAATAATAACTTAAAAGTACATTAACCAAAAGATGGCAAAATGGGATGAGGGATGTGGTAACTCTTGTTTGTGTTTTTCCTTGCCTCGGTGTATTGTTGTGTGATGCCTCTATTTGTGTTGATTGTTGATGTTTATCATATCTAGAGTAGGTTTGTTCATACATGCTAGTGCTATTCAATAGTACTAACGTCCCTTTTGCCGGGGGCGCTAAATATTTTAAATGGATGTAGGTGGTTCTGTAGCAGGTATAGCTGATTAGCCGATAGTGGTGCCTTTCCCTCCATCTCTTCAGCAGTCTTGGTGAGCCTCACTTCCTCTCGGGGCTGTGTGTAAATCGTGTTGACTCATTTTGTTTATGTTTTTCCTTTTGAGGTTTAGCCGGAGCCTTGTTACCGGCAAGTCTATGTATTCTTCTCCGCACTCTTAGAGGCTCCGTAGTCACTATGTGGGTTGTAAACATATTTTGGGTAGTTGTTGTACTTACTCGTAATTGTGGCCCCGTATCGGGAATGTTGTACTTAGTATGTATGTTTTGGTAAGATCTAATTTTGAAATGTTAAAAGAAGAAAGGGATATACGTTGTAAACACATGCTTGATTCTATTTTGTTGTTTCACTTATAAAATGTACATTATGAACATGGGGAAATGCGTTGGGTAGAAAAGGCAATCTAGGTCCAATTGACCGGGTTCATCCGGTTGGGCGCCGGTCTCGTCCCTCGATTTTGGGGCGTGACAGTATTTGTCCTATTTCAGCTAGGAAAATGTAATTTCGCCTGGAACAATTCCTACATGATATAAATACATCAAAAAGACGTTATTGAGGGGATTTTTGGACCTAAGGAAGCTAATGAGGAGTTGGAAAAACACAAGAACAAGGATTTCATCATTCCTTCCTCACTCAAGACCCGAGTTTGGATCAAATCTATGCTTTCCTATACTTTAATTATGTTTGTGATAAATTGCTCCATGTCTATGGAGTAGTTCCCTTTAGGGTTTGATGGAATTGGTGTATTGATAATATTTTGTGGATTATAACTCTAGTTTTATGTATTGAATTGTTTTGGAGATTTAATTGTTGCATCTATATTCACTAGTTCAAGTAATTGAGAGAGGCATAATTTGTGATATCTTTGCATTATATTGTTGGTTGAGTTCATAGATTCTTGTAAGTAATCGAAAGAGGTTAATTAAATCATTGATTAAAGCTAGTTAGGAGAATAATCGAAAGAGATTTTCCTAAAGACCAATCCATGACGCATTCTTGCATATCTTCACAGTGCTTAAGTTGGTTCATCTCTTGAGGTTAAGACTTAATCGAGAGAGGAGTTTTTGCTGAACATTTGAACAAATAATTGAGTGAATTCGAGAGACTCACTTGAACATTAGAAGTGAATTATCTAGAGTTAGATCCCAAATAATTATCTTGCACCTATCCTATCAAAACCCTATATTTTCCCATTGATAACCTTATTTGTTTATTCCTTGTCTCGATAGTCACTAGTAAATAGCTTTAGATTCTTAGTTAATTTTAATTATTGATCATATAAATCTCAATTGTTGATCCTCCTGAATAGTAATCAAGCAAGAAAACTACGAAATACTGATTAAATCCAATCAATATGGATACGATATTATACTATACTATGTTTTATTAGCGAGCATAATTTAAGTGAGTGTTTTGCGCTCGTCATCCCTCTTTTGGTGTCCCTTGGTTGATTTTATGAAATCTAGCAAACCCAAGGATGTTGCAATGTTAATACTAGTGTTGATCAACATAAATTAGCATAAAACATGGATTAAAACCCAAGGATGTTCCAAGTATTGTGATGATCTCTATACCTTTGTGTGGGCCCGCACATACTTCAAGGTCTCACTAGACATTATCTTAAGCTCGAATTAGGCTTAATCATGTTAGAAAAGTTTATGAAAATTTACATCGGATTTGGAAATTAATCATATATTTTGACTCGTGAAGTAATAGGTCAACAAGATTTGGTTATGGTTCCAAGTTTCGACCACGTGCGTCTGGGTTGATTTTTTGTTGACATATGATCCTCAATAAATGAAATTGTCGAAAGATTTTCCTTTGAACTATTTGAAAGTTATCCAACTTGAGTTATGATTGTATTAATGGTTTCTTTTTCATTTTCAGGAATAAAGAAGAAACTTTATCATTTGGAATTGATTGCATAATTTTATATGACTTCCTTGAGTACTTTTTGTGCTAGATCCGGCTCATTTGATGGATTTAGAGTTAGAAAAGGTGAATTTTGAATAGTAGAACTTGCTTGAAATAAGGTAATTATCTTGCTTAACATTGGCTTGAGGGACATTTTCCTAAAATAAACTTATATGCTAAATGTTACGTATTTGAAGGTGAAGTATATATGAAGTGACGAGTGTATATGTGGATACCAAATTATTCCTCTTGTATATATGCATTGCATTATCCATGTAAGTCTCTCATGTACATGCATGGTGAGGATAAGAATGATATTGGCACGATAGGTATTTATGTATATATATGCATGGTGAGGATGAGATGGATATTAGAGCGATTGGCATTCTCGTGAGGATTGATATATGCATGGTGAGGATGAGAGAGATATAGGCACAACGAGTGTTTTGCGGATTAATCATTGATTGTAGAGCTATTAATCTTGCATATGGAACATGGATTGGATCTATCTATCTATAATCATGTGATTACTCATGTCACATTGAGCTATGTGTGTGCAAGTTGTGAGAAACCAATGGGTTTCTAGTTTTGAAATACACATAGTCATACATTCTTACATGCTACATCCATGAATATATTCTTCATAAACTACTCTATGTATTTTATATATGCATGGACTAACTAATAGGTTGTTGGATACTTGGAGGGTGCCGATTGATGTAAAGTTTGAGTTTTTATTATACATAGAATTATTCTAGACTCGTGTAGAAGCCTTATACATATTTCCCTTTATATGCAGATTCAGTGCACTAATATATGCTTATTATCGTGATATGTAAAAAATATGCTTCTTATCTGTTACTTCGACTGTGCATCTAATTCTTCATACTTGTTGTTCCTTGTTTTTTTTTCTCTATTTCTCCTATATGCTTATGAACTTCACAGGTTATATAAAATAAGTATGTCTTGACTAAGTATTATCACTACTTCTTTGAGGTTAGTCTTAATACTTGTTGAGTACATGACATAGTTTTACTCATACTACACTTCAGGTCCTTCTATGTTGATCCTAGAATTGAGCTGTTGCGGAGTTCGAAAGCAAACATCGAAGACATATCAGCATTTCAGTTGTTGTATTCCTATTTTTAGTTACTCGTGACTTGTGATTCCAGTTCTTGGGATAGTTTGAATTAAACTTTATGTTCTTAATTTATTATTTATTTGATGATCTGCGGTTAGGGTTATGTTTATGTTTTATGTTAGTTAGTTCATCTAGAGTGTTAGATTAGGTGTCATCACAACTTGGTGGAATTAGGGTCGTGATAAAGTATTGTTAGAGCACTAGGTTCATAGGTCTTACGAGTCATGAGCAGTGTCTTAATAAAGTATTAGTTATGGGTATGTAGATCTTCATATCTATAAGAGAGAGGCTACAGAGTCATTTAAAAAACTATCCCTTCTTTCATTCACTTGTTGTGCTATACACCTGAAGTAGGATGCAGAGGTTCCTTCTTGTCTTTCCTACGCATTTGTGAGAGCACTTCTTTTTTGGGGCACCAGTGGCTTGTGATGATATCACGTATGAGGTGCGATATATTTTTTTTTGATATGGGGGTAGGTCGGTCTGGAAGATATAGTGGCCAGTTATAGACTGCAGCTTAGGCGGGGCATTTGCATCTATACCCGCTTTTTGTGTCATGTTTTAACTTGTGCCCGCTTTGCAAAAAAAATTGCAAGTGTACCCACTTTTTCGCATAACTTCAGCATACGGGGCTGAAGTAGCAAAGGCAATCACGCAAAACTTCAGCATTCTAGTAGACGGGCCTAAAGTAGAAAGTGTGTTAAACTTAAGCATAGTAGATGAACTTAAGCATAGTAGCTGAACTTAATCATATTAGCTGAAGTTTTGTTCTCTATTTGCTGAAGTTTTTATTTAACTTGTGCACGTCTTAACGCAAAGCTTTTGTTTGTAATTGCTGAAGTTTTTATTTTTGTAACTGGCAAACTTCAGCTCTAGAGCTGAAATTTTTGTTTTGTAACTGGCCAACTTCAGCTGTAGAGCTGAAGTTTTTGTTTTTGTAACTGGCAAACTGCAGCTCTAGAGCTGAATTTTTTATTTTGTAACTGGCAAACTTAAGCTCTAGAGCTAAAGTAGCTGAAGTTTTGTTCTCTATTTGCTGAAATTTTTGTTTAACTTGTGCACGTCTTAACGCAAAGCTTTTATTTGTAGTTGCTGAAGCTTTTCTTTTTGTAACTGGCAAACTTCAGCGCTAGAGCTAAAGTTTTTGTTTTGTAACTGGCGAACTTCAGCTCTGAAGATTTTATTTTTGTAACTGGCGAACTTCAGCTCTAGAGCTGAAGTTTTTGTTTTGTAACTGGCGAACTTCAGCTCTGATAAACATATTTATGGCAATCATCCCATGAACTGAAGTTCCATAGAAGCACCAACAGAAGAAGAAGAAGAAGAAGAAGAAGAAGAAGAAGAAGAAGAAGAAGAAAACGAAGGAGGAGAAGGAGGAGGAGAAAGGGGGATGAAGTTATTTAAAAAGTGGGTAAAAGTTAAAAGTTTTAAAAAAAAATGGGTATAGGTTAAATGGGGGCGACCAAATAGGGGCCCGTGCAATTCTTACAGCTTAGGCTCGGAGGATTTACTCGAATGAGGATTTGAGAAGGATTTTGGTATAATGTCGGTAGTGAGAAGGTTGGCATCTTAAGCCGGGGGAGTTCCAAATCATATCAATATGATTGGCGTTGTCTTTTATTCGTAAGGGTTGAAATCTCCTGGAGGTTCATAAACTGCAAGGTGAACAGGCAATGAACATCCTTCTTATGTCTATGATTTGTGTAGTCTGATTTGTCCTCCAATACTTTTAGTAGTGGCAAGAGGTAACCTTGGATTGGAAATTATAAGTGCATCCAAGGGAAGCATGTGTTGTCACACCAACCAATGTTGTGCTTGATGGTATAGACTGTCGTGATTAGTGGTGAAACCGCTGCTGGAATTTGTCTTGATTATAAAATTGAAATCCTGGACACTTCAGCTACAACATTCTTTCCTCTAGCATTTTTAACAGCCAATTTGGCTCTTCTGGCCAGCATCTTGCATGTTCAAAAAAATAGATGGGATATGTTTTCATCTTCAGAGTTACACAGAGAACACATTTGGTCAGAATTCACACCCCACCTCCCTAATTTGTCAATGATATATAGATACATAGAGGAAACGGATGGGCTTGTTGTATGTGATTTTTAAGCCAAAAGCCATAAGTTAGGAATTCTAGATTTTGGCTTTTGGATTTTTTTGTCATTTTAGCTTTAAAACAAGTGCTTAAAAGTAATTTTTTACTCTATCCAAACACTGCAAAATAACTTAAAAGCTATTTTGGCTTAAAAGCACTTAAAATAAGTCAATCCAAACAGGCTCATAGTCTACCACGTATAGCTAAACTGAGTATAAAGGTCCACTTAGGCAATACTTTATTATTGCACACCAAGCTGCTCCATTCAACTTTTTGAAAGTTCCCCCTCTCATATTGTTCTGCATTCTTCTTATTTGGAACTTGTACATCTCTAAAAATTCTTCAACTATCTTCAGAATCTTTTGCACTAGCCACTAGCCGTGATGTTTGCTTTGATTGCACTTCCTCCATTGTAGAACCAAAACGGCTAACTCCGCAAAAGCTGCGTGGTGGTTAGATTGGTTAATTCCCAATGGTGCCGGTAATTGTGTTAAGTGTGGGGAAAAAGAAGAGATAATAACCTAGAACATGACTCGGTCGAAACATGATTTAGTTAAAATGTCAAATTTTGTTTACAGAAGCGCCAACCATCAATATGAGTAGTATAAAGATTGTGGAGGATGATAAATGGAGGTCGTTCGAGAAGACATTTTCCATGAGGAGGTTGTTTTTTGTTGTTTGGTCATCGAAGACATTTTGTTAAGTTATATTTCAAAGTTTCAATGATAACAATGCTATCTTATTTTGGTTTACAGGTTCGCAGGAATCGAAACAAGAAAAAAGGAAAGAATGAGATGTTGTCCAAAGATATGATTGCTGAATTAATGGACAAGAAAAAGGAATTTCATTGAAGCACATTTATTCGACCCCAATCAAAGGAGATTAGATGACTAATCAAGGAATCCTTTGCCAGCAAATATTCTGTATCCAAAAATAAGCTCAATCAAGGCTTGAATGACTCCTCAATATAAGCATGTGACAAGGAAAGTCACGATCTTATCCGGCCCCTCCCAAGAGCAGGATTCGAAGAGGCACCCCTTGGGTCAAATCCCTTTGAAGATCTCGTGCCTCTAGTTTCGGTCAAGACTCAATGGCTCTTTCTTCTCCTACAAGAAGACTGCTAAGATCAAATGGAAGACTTGCGCAATAACACACATTATTTTCTACGCCTCTCTACTTCTTAGCCTAAACACTGTAATCCTCAGTTTATCAGTGTCTCAAAATATAGGAAGAATTAGAACACAAAAGAGAATTGTGTCAATATTCAGAATTCATTGTTGCTACTTTTCGTTTGTGGTGAACGAGTCAAAACCATATGTATTTTAATACTTTCAAGATCTAAAGGGAACTCTTGTGACCCAAGGGAAACTGGATGTAAGTACCACAACGGTACCGAACCAGTATAAAATTATTGTGTGTCATTTATTATTTATTGTTATCTTTCATTCTGCTCTTTGTTTAGTCAACTAAAATCATTGTTAATCAACTAATGCTCATAATCTTTTCTTAACAACTGGTGAGAGAAAGATCATAGGATCTAACACTATTGTTGGTGCGTTATTTCAAGAAGGAACCTCTCAGGTTCGACCTCCTTATTTAACAGTCATCACTTTTCTCACTGGAAAGTGCGGATGGAAACATACACGATGTCATATGACATTAAAGTTTGGCGTGTGATCAACAAGGGAAATCTTCCAATCCCACCTAAGAAGGATGCAAATGGTCGAGTCATCGTATCAACTGATCCTCTTGACTTAGATGGCTACACTGATGAAGAAGTTGTTGTCATAACTGTAAATGCCAATGAAAAATCTACTTTATAATTCTATTAGTGGAGAAGAGCATGAAAAGATATCAAGTTGTGAAACTGCCAAAGAAATGTGGGACAAACTGGAGGTCACTTATGAAGGAACCAACAAAGTGAAAGAAACTAGGATAAATCTTCTGGTTCGGGACTACGAGTTATTTCAAATGAAGGATGGAGAATCAGTGGAAGAGATATTCCCCAGGTTCAGCAAAATTCTTGGAGATTTGCAGTCTTTTGGTAGACCTATCAGGAGTGGTGAACAGGTTAGAAAGATTCTCAGGAGTTTACCTACCATTTAGCAGCCAAAAGTCATCGCTTTGGAATGTCAAGATCTTGACAAAATTTCCTATGGTGAACTCAGAGGTGATCTAATTGCTTTTGAGATAACTCACTTGGATAGAAAAATTCAAGAGAAGAAGAAAACTGTTGCTTTTAAGGAAACTGTGGCTGAACCAGAAAATGAAGAGGAAGAAGAAGGAGAAGAACAAGACGAAAACATTGCCATGCTCTCTCAAGTTGTAACAAGCATGGTGAGGAAAAATAGGAATAGCAGTTAATGGAAGCCTAACTTCAGGAAAGGAAGTATAAGCAATGAAACTGATAAAAATGATGGAAGGTGCTACAAATGTGAAAAGTTTGGTCATATTCAAGCTGATTGTCCTGAACTAAAGAAGAAACTCAGCAGAAACATGCAGAAGAAGAAATCATTCGGAGCATGGAGTGATGAAGAGGAGTTTGATCATGAGGAAGTTGCTAATATATGTTTCATGGCTATGAATGAAAATGAAGATTCAGGAGAACTTGGACTAATGGAAGATAGCAATGATGAGGAAGACGACTCAAGTGAACTTGGTCTCATAGTGGACGAAGGAACTAGTGAGGTACGTACTCCCGTATGCCCTAATTGTTACGAACTCCAAGAATTTGTTGGTATTGCCCTTGCAGATATCGAAAGAGTCGTGAATGAACTTAGAAATATCAAGAGAGAAAATAAAGACTGGGCCCTGAAACTAGAAGTATGTGAGATTGAGCGTGATATGCTACAGGATGAAATAAATGAACTTCAACTTCAATTCAATGGATTACAAAAATCCACGAGTCACAGCTCAGTCAAATCAAATCAGACTGCTCATCACAAAGAAAAATTTCTTGCCTATTCCTTTTGTGGTAAAATGGCCATAATACTAACCAATGCAGGAACACAATTAGAGCAGAAAGGGACTTTGGTAACTCTAATAGTCCATCGTGTTTTTATTGTGGTAAAAGGGGTCATACCTCAAATCGTTGCAGGTTCAAATATAACCGAAGATGGATCTAGAGACCTAAATCTTCAAATCAAACTAACACTCAGCATTCTAACTATTCAGGACCCAAGCAGGCTTAGGTACCTAAAAATAAGTAATTTTGTTTTGCAAGAACACCGCAAGAAGAATCGAAAAGGAAAATGGTATCTCGACAGCGCCTGTTCCATACATATGACTGGTGACAAACAATTGTTCAAATCAGTCACCAAACTAGATGGAGGAATAGTTACTTTTGGAGACCAATCCAAAGGAAATATAATTGGTGTTGGAAAAGTTCCTCTGAGGTCAACATGTGATGTAGATGAAGTCTGCCTGGTTGATGAACTTAGCTATAATCTTCTCAGCATTAGTCAACTATGTGATAATGATTATGAGGTTTGTTTTAAGAAACATGACTGATTTATAGAAGATGAATCAGGTAAAATCATTCTTTCAAGTAACAGAGACAGAAATGTCTATACTATCAGCAATTTAGATAATCTTGGAGATCAAATTTGTCTTACTTCCATGATTGATAATCCTGGGTTTGGCATAGAAAACTTGGTCATGCGAGTATGCATACTAGTCAAAAACTTTCTAAACATGATTTTGTAATTGGATTTCCAAAACTAGATTTTTCAAAGAATCATATCTATGATGCATGTCAACTGGGAAAACAAACTCGTTCTTCTTTCAAAATTAAAAACTTTGTTTCCACCTCCAAACCTCTTCAATTGTTGCATATGGATTTATTTGGTCCTACTAGAACTGCTAGCATAGGTGGTAGGAAATATAATTTTGTCATTGTAGATGATTTCTCTAGATTTACTTGGGTTATGTTTCTAAGTCACAAAGATGATGCTCTAAAGAATTCTAAAGTTATCTGTAAGAAAGTTCAACAAGAAAAGGGATACTACATCTCTACTACCAGGAGTGATCATGGAGGATAATTTGAAAGCAGATCTTTTGAAAAAAATTTCAACGATCAAGAAATCTCACACAACTTCTCTTCAGCAAGATCACTGCAGCAGAATGGAGTTGTAGAGCGTAAAAATAGATCTTTACAGGACATGGCAAGAACCATGATTGTGAAAAACTCTCTACCTCATCATTTCTGGGCAGAAGCTGTGAGTACAGCATGCCACATCATCAACATGTGTCTGATTCGACCAATTCTCAAAAAGACTCCTTATGAGTAGAGGAATGGTAAGAAATCCAATATCAACTATTTTCATCCTTTTGGATGCAAATATTTTATCCACAACAATGGAAAGGACAATTTGGGTAATTTTGATCCTAAGAGTAATGAAGGTATATTTCTTGGTTACTCTCCTTCAAGTAGGGCATATAGAGTCTACAATAAAAGAACTTTGTGCGTTGAAGAATCAATTCATGTTATTTTTGTTGACACTAACCCTCGCCCAAGGAATGAAAAACTTCCTGAAGATGAGAAAATCTATGTTGTCCCTAAATCTGTTATTATAGGAAAGGATCATCAAAATGAGTCAGCTATTCAACAGACTCAACCAGTTAAAGAACACATAGAAGATCTCGAACTGTCTCAAGCATATCAGTCAACTAATGAAGAAAGAGAACCTCCCTCAAACACTCCAAATGAATGGAAAAGTGAACCGGGATATCCTCACAAATTCATTATAGGAGATCCACAGGAAGGAATCACTACAAGAAGGTCATAAAAGAACATATCTCATGTAGCTCTTATTTCTCAACTTGAGCCAAAAAAAAGTGGATGAAGCTCTCAAAGATACTCACTGGATAAGTTCTATTGAAGAGGAACTAGAGCAATTTGAAGAAAATAAAGTATGGAAATTGGTTCCAAGACCTCTAAACTCCTCTATCATTGGAACTAAGTGGGTTTTCAAAAACAAATTGAATGAATCAGGTCAAGTGGTTCAAAATAAAGCAAGATTGGTTGCTCAAGGTTACTCTCAACAAGAAGGAATCGACTACGATGAAACCTTTGCGCCTGTAGCAAGACTCGAATCCATAAGAATATTACTTGCTTTCGCTGCTCACAAAGGATTCAAGATATTTCAAATGGATGTTAAAAGTGCGTTCCTAAATGGCTACATTTCTGAAGAAGTATATGTAAAGAAACCACCTGGATTTGCAAACGTCACCTTTCCTGATCGTGTATACAAGTTGACTAAAGCTTTATACGGTCTCAAACAAGCTCCTCATGCATGGTATGAAAGGTTAAGTTCTTTTCTTCTAAATCAAGGGTTCAAAAGAGGTAATATCGATACAACTCTTTTTATCAAGCACTCCAGTTCATGTAATCTTATTACTCAAACTATGTAGGTGATATTATTTTTGGTAGCCCTAACTCTCTTCTTTGTGAAGAATTTGCTCTTTCCATGAAAGGAGAATTCGAAATGAGTATGATGGGAGAACTGACTTTCTTTCTTGGACTTCAAATCAAACATTCTCCTAAGGGTATTTTCATTAGCCAAACCAAGTACATTAAGGAGCTTATCAAAAAGTTTGGCTTGGAAAATGTTAAGTTAATTGGCACTCCAATGAGTCCAAAAACAATGCTCGATGAAGACTGCAATGGAAAAAAGGTTGATGAAACCATGTATAGAGAAATGATTGGATCCCTATTATATATCGCTGCTAGTCGACCGGATATTATGTTCAGTGTGTGAAAATGTGCAAGATTTCAGTCGGCTCCTAAGGAATCTCATCTTTCTGCTGTTAAACGAATTATTAGGCATTTAATTGGTACCTCTAAGCTAGGATTATGGTATGATCGTTGACAATTTTGCTCTAAGAGGCTTTTCAGATTCAGACTTTGCAGGTGACAAGATTGATAGAAAAAGCACAAGTGGGACATGTCAACTTTGGAAAATGCTTTAGTATCTTGGCATAGCCAGAAATAAAATTGTGTTGCCCTATCAACAACTGAAGCAGAATACTTAGCTGTTGGAAGTTGTTGCACACAAGTTCTATGAATTATGCATCAACTTCTCGACTATGATTTATCTCTTACCTCTACTCCTATATTCTGTGATAATACCAGTGTTATCTGTTTATCAAAAAAATTTGTGCATCATTCTAGAGCAAAGCATATAGAAATTAAATATCATTTTATTCGTGATCATGTTGCTAAAGGTGATATTATTTTAGAATTTATTAGTACTGATTCTCAACTTGTTGATATTTTTACAAAACCGCTTTTGGAAGAAAGATTTTGTTTTCTCTGGAAAAAGATTGGCATTGTGAAAAATTTGTAAATTAAATATTTTTCCATGTTCCAAAATATTTTATTTACTTAAGTATGTACAGTTTAATTAATTTTTAAGTGTAAAAATTGCTTCTTCATCAGTACCGCCGATCAGTCACTTCAGAAGCATCACTTCCTTCTGAACCTGCATTTTCCTTTAACCAAGGCGTCCCTTCGTTCCTCCCAAAAGAACCAATAGAACTCTTCCTTCTCTATTAATCTCCTCATTCTCATCAAAGAAAACCCTCTCACCATGGCCAAAAGGAACCCCTCTTCTTCCGCTGCAATCATACGCAGTCGAAGATTTCAAAAACCTCTCAACCCTGAAGAACCTGTGGATGTGGAGTCGTCCATTGACTTAGATTTCCTCAGAACGGACAATGAAGTAGTGAATCCTCCGAAAATCCTCCCATTATCCAGAAAGGTCGGCAAAAGACCTACGGAACAAACCCCCAAAAAGGCTGCATGCAAAAAAGGAAATGTGGAGACCACGGATTTTGGTCCTGAGAACAAGTTAATCTTCTATGGTCCTAGTGAAAAAGAAAGGTTTGAGTCCTACAAGTAATAATTTATGGCTTATGGATGCTCTGTAAGTCTCTCTCTCATGAAAAATCTTCACTGTGATGTGACTGCTATTTTCGATTTTCAGCACCTTTCCTCTCTGTTTGATACCATTAGAAACTCTGTTTATGAAGAACCAGTAAGGATATTTTATACAAACCTTTTTGTGAATGATAAAGATGATTTGGAATCCATGGTTTTAGGAATTAGAATTGTTTTGGATTCTTATCAATTTGAAAAGATTTTCTCTGCTAAGTTTAGTGGGCTTGATGTGTTTGTGCAAAATTTGTGGCCAAAAGACTTTGAAGTTTCCTTTAATGAAGCAAAAACCTTTTTGTCTGATAATCCTCCTGATATTGGTCCCAAGAACCTTAAGTTTGAACATCGTGTCTTGGCCCACATGATTTCTACTACTCTTCTCCCCAGAAGTGGGTTCCTTAGCTCTTTATCCACTAGAGATGTTTTTGTTCTTTACTGGTTAACAATAAAAGACTTGATTAGTTTGTGTGAATTTGTCAATACATGCTTGAAAGCATCAGGGACATATCTTCTTCTGCTGCATGTTTACCTTATGGTCTTCTCATCTTACATATTCTCGAAGTCATGAAGGTAGATTTGGCACCTTTTACACCCAAACACATTACCAGCACTTGTGATAAGACAGACTTCTCAATGATTGGGTCACCTTGGGTGATGATGGATGGGTTAAGCGTGCCAAAGTTGAAAGCATTACAGTGCTAGTTGAAGTTCAAACTGAACAACCAGCATCTCAGTTGACTGTCTCTCAAAATCTTGAGCAAATTCAGCATTATCTAGATGGGGTGAAACTGTTACTGGTTGAGATGAAGGAACAGGCAAACAAAATCAGGGAAGTTACTAAGGAGATATGTACAGATGTGGCTAAGCTGAGAATGGATATAGGAGCCACACGGAGGTAAGGAACCAGGGCTTTCAATTCCATAAGTGAAAAGATAGACACGCTTGTCAAAGATGTTGAAAATTCCTATGGCTCTTTCTGCATCAAAGTGATAATCACTCTCAAGTACTTCCCGGGAAGAAGTTAATGTGATTCTGTGTGATGATGTTACAAACAATCTTTTTTGCTTTTGCTTTTGCTTTTGCTTTTGCTTTTGCTTTTGCTTTTGCTTCTGCTTGCTTATTAGTGGTTTTTAAACAATCTTTCTTTTGCTTGGGTCTGTACTAGTTATGCCTCTGCTGAAGGCACTACTTTTGCTGCTCTAACTCCCTAATTATTTTGTATATTATTTCCTATATTGTATGCCTTGTGTGTGTTTCTTTCCTTTTTGATTGATGTCAAAGGGGGAGAACAATGTAGAGAAGTAAACCACTCAGCAGTAGATAACAATTATTCAGGGGGGGATGGAGATAGCATTAACTCAGGGGGAGCAACTTATAAAAAGGGAAGTCTCATAATTAATGTTTACTCTCTCTTGATTGTCATCATCAAAAAAGGGGAGATTGTTAAGTTATATTTCAAAGTTTCAATGATGACAATACTATCTTATTTTGGTTTGCGGGAAACGAAATAAGCAACTAGGAAAGAATGAGATGTTGTCCAAAGATATGATTGATGAATTAATGGACAAGAAAAAGGAATCTCATTGCAACACATTTATTCGACCTAAATCAAAGAAGATCAGATTACTATCAAGGAAGCCTTTTCCAGCAAATATTTTGTATCCAAAAATAAGCTCAATCAAGGCTTGAATGACTCCTCAATATAAGCATGTGACAAGGAAAGTCACCCCTTGGGTCAAATCCCTTTGAAGATCTCGTGCCTCTAGTTTCGGTCAAGACTCAACGGCTCTTTCCTCTCCTACAAGAAGACTGGTAAGATCAAATGGAAGACTTGCACAATAACACACATTATTTTCTACGTCTCTCTACTTCTTAGCCTAAACACTGTAATCCTCAGTTTATCAGTGTCTCAAAAGATAGGAAGAATTAGAACACAAAAGAGAATTGTGTCAATATTCAGAATTCATTGTTGCTATTTTTCGTTAGTGGTGAACGAGTCAAAACCATCTGTATTGTAATACTTTCAATATCTAAAGGGAACCCTTGTGACCAAAGGAAAACTGGATGTAAGCACTACAACGGTACCGAACCAGTATAAAATTGTGTCATTTACTTTTTATTTACTGTTATCTTTCATTCTGCTCTTTGTTTACAACAACAACAACAAACCCAGTTTGATCCCAACAAGTAGGGTCTGGGGAGGGTAGTCTGTACGCGAACCTTACCCCTACCTAATGCAGGTAGAGAGTCTATTTCATTCTGCTCTTTGTTTAGTAAACTAAAATCATCGTTAGTCGACTAATTTTTAATAGACCAAAATTCAACCCCCTCTTGTACTTTCACATTTTCCATCAAAATAGGGAAGATGTTTTCCTTAAGAGCGAAAGCCACTTTAACTCTATTAGCTTCAATAATTTGTAAATAGTCAACAAGAAGTTTGAGATCTTGGGAAGAGATAAACCAAAGTGTGTATGAAGATCCCATATTCAAAGCTATACAAAATGAACCGCTGCAGACATCTAGTCTAACAACGTGAATGTGTCCAACTAAGCTAGAGAGGCATAGCCTGATCCCGAGAAGTGCTAATTCAGTTCAGACAGACTTTATTCAAGAATGTCTCTGCTGTGAGAATGAATCAAAAGACAAGTGCAAAGTTTCAGAGCAGTGAATAAACCATAAGGAAAGAAGAGATGGTTCATGCTCAACCCTAAAGCACTCTACACTACAGGATCAATTGTTTATAGCAACTAACTATGTACAATTGTACATAAGTTAGGGCAAAAAATCCACATATCATAGAGCAAACTACTCAAAGGCCATGGGAACAACACTTAAGTCGTCGCTCATTCTCATTTCCTCATAGCTAATTCATTAAAATGTCCATTCTCTCCTGGTTTTAACAGTCAAGATATTAATTTTATTGAGATGCAGTTTCAGTTAAGTTTAACAAGGGAACTACACTTTATTGACACAAACTTGCCTCTAGAGATCCACCAAACATATACAACAGTCTATTTTGAATTTCAGAATAGTTATACTCTATGGATGGGAAATACCTTACCAATAACAGAAACTCGCAATTCACTCACATATCAATAATTATACCAATAACAAATTGGAAGTCAACAGCCCGACCCGAAGAACAAGTAGAAAACAATAACAACTTAGGAATCCACCATATAACATGTCAATAGCACCTCAAGACTTAATAAACCATAGCACATTGCTACAGCTTTAAGAGTTTGGCTGATAAATCATAAACAAAACCAAGTAGCTTTCTCTTGATTTCCATGATTCAGAAGATATAGAACATAAACCCTTTCATCATCCATTGTCATCCACAATAATTCAAGGATTTGAGGATTGAACTTTCTGAAAACAGTTAACCAAAAAGTGTACGAAAACACATAATTTAAAGCTATACAAACAGAAGAGAGTCTTTGAGCTCGGCAGACATCTAGTCTAACCAAAGTAAAATGATCCTCTATATAATACAGGCAGGCAAGAACAGGATCCATTGTTTGTAATTACTAAAATTTAGCAAGTACCAGTCTATGTACACAAGCAAGGCCAAAGAAGATCCGCTAATCATCATGCATATGAGCATTTGAGTTTGCATTTCCTGGTGAAGAAGTAGTCGTTGATGATGAATTTCCATTATTAGATTGGGTACCTGCTGAAAACAAACCACTCAAAGGCCATGGAAGCGACACTGGAAAACGTCGACCATTTTCATTCCTTGTATCACTACTCTGAGCAGCATTTGTGTTACCAGTTACATTCTCAACTTTTGATTCATCAGAGGGCAACTGATGCCTACAGACTGGACAGGTACTATGAAGCTCCAACCACGGTAAGATACACCCGCTATGAAACTTGTGCTTACAAGGCATCTCTTTGGCTTCAGTCCCAATCTCAAAGTCTTCCAAACACACAGAACACTGCAGCGTCTCATCAATTTTCACTGCAGGCAACGCCTCTACAACCTCTTTTTGAGCTGGTGGAGTACCATACCTATTCGGATCATTCTCAGCCAAATGTTGCAGCAACATGTCTAAACCAGGTCCAATGAAATAATCACCCAATGAGCCAACGGGTCGGTCATTATTATCCGAATCATAAGAACCCTGCACAATGATTGTTTGATTGAATGGATTTACAAGTATCACACGCTCCTCGCCATCCCTACCTGTCTCCCTACTATTTTCACCGTCAGCATTCTCCATTCCAGCTCGAATACTTTGCAAGAGCTGGAGAATAGTGGCGGAGTTCCTCCTCCGCCTATTCATTATAGATGCCAGTTCAGGATCAAGTTCTGTCTCCCCACCTTCACGAGTATGATCATCATCATCGTCACTATCAAATTCGAGATGATGCCTAAACCTAGAGCGATGACGAGGATTGCTCATCATGCCCAACAAGATTGGCGCCCAAAGTGATAGGGCGCGATCGGAGTCAGACCCTCCAAAATCATTTTCAGGGGCAGTTTCTGATCCCATTTCCTCAACAAAACCTTGTTGACAAATGGGACATTTTAACTCCACCTCCAACGTGGGGTCCACCCTCCTTGAACACTGATGACACCAATATCTTGATGCTCCTCTTCCATCCATTTTAATTTTCTTTCTGTCAAACAAACAACAGATAAATTCATAAAAATTTCAACCCTTCATTCCAAAAAAGAAAAAAAATTACTACAAAAGAGAAAAATGGATATGGAGAATTGAAAAAACAAATAAAAGAATATAGCAAGAGAGTATAAAAGTTTGAGCCTAATCAACAACAAATAGTTCATAAAACATTTAGCCCCTTGAAAAAAAAAAATCCAACAAAGAAAATCGATTTTTTAAGGAAAAAGCAAGAATGACTGAGTCTAATATTAACAAGATCCTAGCATCAAATATTAGGCCCTTTTTTCTCTGTCAAACAAAAAAAAAATCCAATCATCAACAACAAAAAGTTCATAAATATTTGAACCCTTTATCGCAAAAAAAAAAAAAAAAAAAAAAAAAAAAGGAGAGAGAAAAGCCAAATCATGTTGCTGAGGAAGAATCTAAGATTAGGTGATCTTACCTTTTGTTTAAGAAGCTGGAAGCAGATTTTACCAAAACTGCAGAGCTGAAAACAAGAAAAACAAAACTCTATTATTTGAAACAATTTTTGCAGATCTAGCTCAAAGTTAGAGATATAAAGATATATAAATGAACAAATTAAATAATTTGAAATACCTAATAAACAGGTTTTGGAAGAAATAAAGGGTTAGGTAAAAATGTGAAATAAATAACAGAAAGCTCTGGAAGTTTCAAGAAATAGCATGAAAGCTGTGATTCTTTCTTTATCCAGCAGCCATTGATGATGGATGATTATAAGAAAGAAATGGACATTAAATTATTAAAAATAATAAAAATGGAGAAGTCAACAAATTAAAGCGAGAAGATAACTCTAAAAAACGTGTACACGTAACATACACAAATAAATAAATTAATACCAGAAACAAAATAATTTCAAGAGGGACTCCCTCTCTGTATTCTTTCTTTTTTTCCTGTTTGTGTTGTTTGTTTGTGAGCTTCTTTTCTGAGTTTAACGCGTTTTTTTGTTTCTCTTTTATGTGGGGCCTACATGAACCCCACTTGCCTTCTGATTTTATGGATTTAAAAAAAAATAGCCGTTTAATTTACTCCTTCATTTTTTTTTTTTTTATTTTAACTCTTACCATTCAAAAAGTGGTGATTCTAAATTTCAAGAAGTTAGGCATCTAATTTTTGATGGAAATCATTTATTCCCGACCAGCTTTATGTTAAAAATTAAATTAATTTTTCAATTTTAAATATATAAATTCTTCTCTTCTTTTTTTTTCAAAAATCCGATGTTCAAGGTAAGAAAATGGTAAAAAAAAAAGAAGATAAAAGAGGATATTGTATTAAAAGTTAACGATTTATCTATTTGCATTATGAATAAATTTATAAAAATAATTATAGGTAAAATACATAAGGTGGTTAAACAAAATTTTAAAAAACACAAAGCTAATTACTCAATATCATGAAAAATGAAAAACATACAAAAATAAAAAAAAAATAAAAAAAAAATGTTTTGTAGAAAATGATAGAAGGTTGATAGTTTGAAGATTAGAGCGTGTTTGGTACGAACATGAAAAATATTTTAATGGAAAATGAGTGATTTTATTACTTATTTTTCTTTGTTTGGTTGGTGAGTGAAACAAATTTTAGAAAATATTTTCTAGTGTTTGGTAAAATATAAAAACTATTTTTTAAGAAAATAATTTTTTATGCTACACACCAATTAACATTATTTTCCAGAAAATCACCTATAAATATTCGGATTATGAGTGCAAAGATTGTCTATAGCGTAAGTCATAAAGTTTTGGGTGATTTTGATTTTCAACTGAAAATTATAGGAAAATAATAATTTTAAAAGAATTACAAGAAAATACACATGACTTCACATCATAACAAAAAATGGCTNATATGTGTTCTTACAACCATTGTTTCGAAAAGCTATGGAATTAAATTTGTGTTCTTACAACATTTTTTGCGCTCTCTTCTTCTCACATCCTCGACATATGCTTCAAGGGGCTATATATTTTCTGCTTCTCCTCTTGTGTCACCTAGTTGCAATGTAAGAAAATTAAAGAGTAGAAGTTCACCATTGAAGACCATTCAAAGATTTGCTTTCGAAAATAATTTTTTTTTATTTGTTAGTTTTTTAGATTGGGTGTTGTTCCAATTGATTGAAAATATCAAAAGAAGTTCAAAATTTAAATTTGAAGTGATTTGGAGTAGATTTGAGCAAGATTTGAATTAAATTTCAGAGAAGACGCAAGGAAGAAGACGAAGTCAGTTTTTTGTATAAGTATGTATAATCTTGTATAATAGTGTATATGAGTGTATAAACAAATCTTATACTCTATTATACACGTTTATACACATTTATACTAGCGTCTGTAGATGAACATCTTCCACGATTTTCAGTTGCAATCTTGTTCAAAACCAGTCCAAATCTCCATGAAATGACTTCAAATTTTATGTACAACCTCCTTATACTATTTCTAACAAGTCTAAATAATAACACCCACTCCAAATTTCTCTCAAGATCAAATTCGGAATTTAAACACACATGTTTAAGCTTGTCAAAAATCTAATTTTCACCACCCAAATGGATTTTGTTTGTTGAACTAATATTTGAGTCACAATTACTGATTCGAATATTAACTTAAATGCTTGAGGAATCTTTTTTAAAAATTAAATAGTAATTTTGAGAATATATTGGAGTTGGATGTTGAGTGTTAGCCTATTATTTTTGGACTAGTTGATTGTAAATTGAAATATGGGCTATAAAATTGAAAAGCATGAATCCCAGTTATTTTAATATGAAATTTTCCCTATAATTTTTACCTTATTTAATATTTAATAATAATTTAAATATTAATAATTTATTATTTCATATTATAATCATTCTTATACTTAAATAGTATTTATGAAAATCTTAGTGCTAAAAGATATATATAAGTTAGTTGCTGAAGGGGAGTGTATGGACCATTTTTCTTTATATTCTATCGTTGTGCACATGCCATCTCCTCCATTATTTCATTAGCATGTGACTAGAAGATTCCTTTTTTTCTTTTTTTTTTTATTCTAGAAGAAAATATAATTTCCTGATATTATAGAACATATATAGACAGATGTTATACGTTCCTTATTATATCTGATTGCATAAAATTCATTTTATTTTCCTTTAGAAATTTTTTAACAATAAAAAATCGGGTATATTTGTGTAAGGTTAAAATCATATGACCCCGATTTTGCAGGTTCGAGAGGTCGCATCGAGGGAAGAAGTTCGATAAAGACCTAACTCGGGCTCGAAGGCAGAATAAGAGGCTCGGAGACCTAAGTATTCGAGAGACATCGGAGCCAAGTACGATCGATTCAAAAACAGTACCGTTATGAGTTTGTTACAAAAGGATAAGATTCTCGACACGTCCCCAAGATCATGGCTTAAATTCTGGGATAGATTTGTACGAATTAGTACGAAACCGTACTAGGTGGTTATACAGTTGTCCCAAAAAGATTCTTTATTGTAAATAGAAATGTACCTTATTTGAGGTTCCCCTCTTATATAAAGGGGACCCAAATCATATGTAAGGGGGATGAATCATTGAAAAAGAATATACACCTTTATTTTTCTGCTCATCACTCCGAAATTGTCCTTTAGCTTTATTATACTCTTTGTATTTTTACTGTTCATCGAGGTCCTTCTCGAGGTCACCTTGGGGCTTGAGGAAGAAACTCGTTCATATATTTGTTTGATTTAATCTGCTCATTTAACTCACGTACTTACTTTTCTTGTTAGAGTAATTAGTATTGGATTAAATCACGTATCTTTGAAACCTCATTATAAATTTAAATTGTTACTTAGTTTTTAGGGTAAACAGTTTGGCGCCCACCGTGGGGCTAAAGATATTAGTGATTATTTCATTACTGATTCTCATTACACACGATATTTTTACACTTTTTCTTGTCAAGACTTTCTGATTCTCAGGATTAAAATATGTCAAACTCGCAAAACACACCTGTTCATAACAGCGAAGGTCTCGGATTTCATGGGGAAAACAACAATATAGGGGTCGGTGTACCACCGATAAACCCTGGGGGAGTGCCAAATGTGGAACCAGTCGATGTTGGTTCACACATTGCTCTGCTGTCAGATGAAACGTACATGGGGAGACCCGACCTGGTGGCCAAAGAACACAGGGTCGAGAATATGGGAAATTCAGCCTCCAAGTAATCTTCGAAATGTTACAAGCGCAACAAATTGCTATCGCTTAGCTACAAAGTCAACAAAGGACTCTGAGTGTGATGGGACCAGAAACTACTCGCTGTGCTGAATCAATTCCGGAAAGGTCGAGTGATAATGAATTTGGGGTTGACCCCACTATCATGAGAATGCTCGAAGAACTCACAAAAAGGATCGAGTCAGGAGAAAAAAGGATCGAGGATAATGATAAAAAGGTGGAGACATACAACTCGCAGGTCGACCAAATACCAGGATCGCCTCCGATTTTGAAAGGTCTTGATTCCAAAAAGTTTGTGCAAAAACCTTTTCCCCCGAGTGCGCTCCGAAGCCTATTCCAAAGAAGTTTCGCATGCCGGATATACCTAAATACAACGGGACCACCGATCCCAGAGCACATCACTACGTACATATGCGGTATAAAAGGGAACGACTTAGAGGACGATGAAATCGAATCGGTTCTGCTTAAGAAATTCAGGGAGACTTTGTCAAAAGGGGCGATGATTTGGTACCACAACTTGCCCCCGAACTCTATTGATTCATTCGCCATGCTGGCAGAATCATTTGTGAAGGCACATGTTGGTGCTATTAAAGTTGTAACAAGGAAATCGGACGTCTTCAAAATTAAGCTAAGAGATAACGATATGTTGAGGAATTCATGTCTCGATTTCAGATGGAATGAATGGAACTACCACCGGTCCTCGATGATTGGGCCGTTCAAGCTTTTACCCAGGGGTTAAACGAGCGGAGCTCGATAGCGTCACGACAGTTAAAGCAAAACTTGATGAGTATCCCGCTGTGACTTGGGAGAATGTGCATAACCAATATTAGTCAAAGATTAGGGTCGAGGATGACCAGTTGGGAGCCCCCTCGGGTTCGGTTTATCCGAGCAGATTATCAGCAAAGGATTCGAGGGACGCAGACAGGGAACCAAGGTCAAACAAAGAACGGTATCAGCCGTATGTCGACGAACAAAGAAAAAGTTTGAGGCGCAATGTACCTCGGAATGACCGAAGAGTAGATCGAGGACAGAATCCTCGAGGACTCATGAATAAGTCCGGATTTGATAGGCATGCAGGACCGGCAGAGGCACCTCAATTTTCGGAATACAATTTCAGCATCGATACCTCGGGGACCGTTTCAGCCATTGGGAAGATTAGGGATACCAGATGGCCTAAACCTATTCAAACTGACCCTTCTCAAAGGAATCCCAACTTGATGTGTAAGTACCACAGGACACATGGGCACAGGACCGAGGATAGCAGACAATTAAGAGATGAGGTAGCCCGATTATTTAACGAGGGGCATCTTCGGGAATTTCTCAGTGACAGAGCCAAAAACCATTTCAGGGAAGGAGACGCCAATATAAAGAATGAACCAGAGGAACCTCAACATGTTATTCATATGATCATTGGCGGAGCCGACGTCCCGTAGGGACCCGTGTTTAAATGCACTAAAGTATCAATTACAAGAGAGAAGAGGACTCGAGATTATGTGCTCGAAGGCACCCTTACATTCAATGAAGAAGACACTGAAGGCCTCCCCCAACCGCACAATGATGCACTGGTAATTTCTGTTCTGTTAAATAAATTTCAAGTTAAACGTATTCTTGTGGATCCAAGTAGCTCGGCGAACATAATCAGGTCGAGGGTCATAAAGCAGCTCGAGCTGCTAGATCAAATCATACCTGCATCTCGAGTCTTGAATGGCTTCAACATGGAAGTGAAATGACGAAAGAGGAAATAATCCTCCCAGTGAACGTGGTCGGGACTATACAGGACACTAAATTTCATGTCATCGAAGGTGACATGAGGTACAATGCATTGCTTGGGAGGCCATAGATCCATAGCATGAGGGAAGTACTCTCGACCCTTCACCAAATGATGAAATTTCTAACAAAAGATGGTGTAAAGACAGTGTACGGGGAGAAACATGCAGCAAAGGAGATGTTTGCAGTTCATGATTTGACACCAGTATCGACACCCTCAACCTCAGAAAAACCGAATGTCAAAAGTAAGCAGATGGACAAATAGCAATTACAATCCACATCCTCGATTGAATATGAGAAACAGGTAGCCGAAGATGATGGAGAGGACTTCCTTACCCCCCGAACTTTTGTCTCCCTCGAGGAATCGGACGCAACGAAGTCCACGATCGAGGAACTAGAGCAGGTGATACTGATCGAGCATCTACCGGAACGGAAGGTATACCTGGGAACGGGGTTAACCCCCAAACTCAGGAAAAACTCATTCAATTCCTTATCGATAACATAGATTGTTTTGCTTGGTCCCATTTAGATATGACAGGAATCCCCTCGGAGATAACCACCCATCGGCTGAGTCTCGACCCTAGGTTCAAACTGGTAAAGCAAAAGAGAAGACCCCAGACCGAGATGAAGCACACATTCATAAAGGACGAGGTAACTAAACTTCTCAAAATAGGGTCCATTAGGGAAGTAAAATACCTCGAGTGGCTAGCCAATGTACTAGTAGTCCCCAAAAAGGGAAACAAACTTAGAATGTGTGTAAATTACAAAGATTTGAACAAAGAGTTCCCTAAAGACTCTTTCCCACTGCCTAACATAATCAACTCCATGGCTGGCCACGAGATCCTAACCTTTCTCAATGCCTACTCCGGGTACAATCAGATTCAAATGAACCCGGAGGATCAAGAAAAAACTTCATTTATTACAAAGTATGGAACATATTGTTACAACGTAATGCCCTTCGGGCTAAAAAATGCAGGGGCTACATACCAACACCTAGTTAATAAGATGTTTGAACAACAGATAGGCAAATATATGGAAGTTTATATTGACAACATGCTAGTTAAATCCCTGCGCGCAGAGGACCATTTGACTAATTTGTAGGCAACGTTCGAGATCTTAAGATAATACAACATGAAGCTCAACCCCGAGAAATGTGCCTTCGGGGTTGGCTCGAGAAATTCTTGGGTTTCATGGTATCGAACAGAGGGATCGAAATCAACCTCAACAAAATTAAAGCCATCGAAGAAATCACCATCGTGGACAGTGTGAAGGTCGTACAATGGTTGACTGGGCAGATATCTGCTCTAGCACGATTTACCTCGAGATCATCAGATCGGAGCCATCAATTCTTATCCCTACTCAAAAAGAAGAATGACTTCGCATGGACTCCAGAATGTCAGCAACCGTTAAAGGAGTTAAAGCGATACTTATCGAGCTCGCCCCTGCTTCACATTCTGAAGGAAGACGAAAAACTTTACTTATACTTGGCTGTATCTGAGGTAGCGGTAAGTGGCGTGCTGGTTCGAGAAGATCAAGGTACACAATTTCCTGTTTATTATGTAAGTCGAACCTTAGGAGATGCTGAAACTAGGTATTCGCATTTAGAAAAATTAGCACTTGCATTAATAAGCGCATCTAGAAAATTAAAGCCATATCTCCAATGTCATCCCATATGTGTGTTAACTACATACCCACTTCGAACTGTTTTGCATAAGTCTGAGTTGTTGGGCCGGTTGGCCAAGTGGTCCATCGAACTTGGAGGGTACGATATCGAGTATCAACCTCGAACGGCCATCAAGTCTCAAATTTTAGCAAATTTCGTGGCGGATTTTACGCCTGCCCTCGTACCCGAAGTAGAAAAGGAACTTCTACAAAGATCGAGTACATCATCGATGGTATGGACCCTCTTCACAGACGGTGCCTCGAATGTGAAAGGGTCCGGGCTCGATATTGTTTTAAAACCACCTACGGGCGGTGTCATTAGACAATCTATCAAAACTTCTAGATTAACTAAAAATGATGCAGAGTATGAGGCCATGATTGCAGGTCTCGAACTAGCCAAAATCTTGGGAGCGGAGGTTCATCGAGGCCAAATGTGACTCTCTTTTGGTGGTAAACCAAGTAAACAAAAGCTTCAAAGTTCGAGAGGTTAGGATGCAAAGGTATTTGGACAAACTACAAGTAACATTGCACCGCTTCAAAGAATGGACGTTGGACTATATACCTCGAGAGTAGAACAGTGAGGCTGATGCGCTTGAGAACTTGGGGTCATCGGTTGAAGAAGACGATATTGTCCCAGGGACTGTAGTCCAATTGTCGAGGTCCATGGTCAAGGAAGGCCATGCTGAGATTAATTCTACAAGTTTGACATGGGATTGGAGGAACAAATATGTCGAGTATTTGAAGCTCGGAAAGCTCCCCTCAGACCCTAAGGAGTCGAGGGACTTGCGGGCCAAAGCAACTCGATTCATGCTAAATGAAAATAAAATATTGTATAGGAGGACCTTCGACGGACCATTGGCAATATGCTTAGGACTAGGGGATACCGATTATGTGTTGCGAGAAATCCACGAAGGTACTTGTGGGAACCACTCTAGTGCCGACTCTTTGGTTCGTAAAGTAATTAGAGCTGGATATTATTGGGATAGCATGGAAAGAGATATTAAGGAGTTCATTCGAAAGTGTGACAAATGCCAAAGGTTTGCACCGATGATCCATCAGCCCGGTGAACAACTCCATTCGGTCCTATCCTCGTAGCCATTTATGAAATGGGGGATGGACATCGTCGGCCCCCTGCCAATGACACCAGGTAAGCTAAGTTCATTTTGTTTATGACTGATTACTTTTCGAAATGGGTTGAAGCGCAAGCCTTCGAGAAAGTAAGAGAAAAAGAAGTTATAGATTTCATATGGGACCACATCGTGTGTCGGTTCGGGATACCCGCTGAAATAGTATGCAACAATAGGAAGAAATTTATCGGCAGCAAAGTGACAAAATTCCTCGAAGATCACAAGATCAAAAGGATTTTATCGACACCGTATCACCCAAACGCAAATGGCCAGGCCGAATCTACAAACAAAACTATTATCCAAAATTTGAAGAAAAGGTTGAACGATGATAAAGGGAAGTGGAGAGAAGTGTTGCCCGAGGTACTATGGGCATATTGAACGACGTCAAAATCAAGCACAGGGAAACTCCGTTCTCTTTGGTATACGGTTCTGAAGCGTTAATTTCGGTCGAGATCGGGGAGCCCAGTGTCAGGTTTCAGCATACCACCTAGGATGCAAACCACGAGGCTATGAATACATGTCTCGAACTACTAGATGAAATATGAGAAGTTGCACTTGTTCTAATGGCCGCAAAAAAGCAAAGGATTGAGAGGTATTATAACAGAAGGGCGAACCTTCGCCACTTCGGAATCGGGGACTTAGTTCTAAGAAAAGTCACCCTCAATACTCGAGCCCCAAATGAAGGAAAATTAGGCCCTAATTGGGAAGGACCATACCGAGTCATCGGAGTCGTGGGGAAGGGATCTTACAAACTTAGCACAATGGAAGGCGAACAACTACCAAACAACTGGAACGTATCACTACTCTAACGATATTATTGCTAAGGTATGACTTTCTTCTTTTTCCATTATGTTTAAGACTAACCCCTCGCAGGTGTTCGATCGAAGACGTCGAGGTTCTCTTCAACTCGAAGACCTTAAGTTTTAAAGCATGCGTTGCACTCTTTTTTTCTTAGATCGGGTTTTATCCCAAATGGGTTTTTCCGGCAAGGTTTTTAATGAGGCTACAATTATATGCTACCTAAGGGCAATTCAACAAGTATCCAAGGCTTCTTTCCAATCAACCTCGAATACTCGGGGGCATCACCCCACCTCCCCCCCCCCATCCCCCGAGGACTAGTATTTTCGAGGAAAATAGGAAAATACTTCATGCCTAAGAAGGCCTCTATAGGGAAACTTTGTAATGGGCCAAACGGTCAAAGGAACCGTGCCCATATAGGAATACCGAGCCTCGAAGGTAAAACATGTACACACATATGAGTTATTGAAAGAAGCACCTTTTTTATTTAAACATCTCATGTCTTGAAGAAATTTGTTACTTCATACTTACGATTCTATATGAGAAAAGGCTCAAGAACCAAGACACAAGAACATCTCGACCACTCGGGGACTGACATCGATAGTCAAACACATTGAAACTATGCAAACTTAAACTCATAAGACCTCAAAGAGGCAACCCTCGACATAAAGGCCAAGGCCATCATACTTGGGGACTAACCTTTTGAACAAGTTTAAAAGGTAATCGGGAAATAAGTCCAAGAGACATACCCGAAGGCTACGGCCTTATTAAAAGACTACGGTCATATAAAAATGGCTACGGCCGAAATAACGCGGCTCGGAGACATCCGGCTTCCGCCATAAGTTAAAGGACTTCGAATACTTTGAAAAATCGGTTAAAATAGGCTATCCTCGGCAAAAGAAAAAAGGGACTCGATAAAATCATCCCTCGAATAATTTAAAGGCTTCGATAAAATCAGCCTTCAAAAGAAGCCTCAACAGGTATTCAATTACCGTAACACAAACGAATGACAAATGAGGTTTCGATCAATCGAACCTTCGAAAAACCCAACAGGTACAAAAAACACATGCTAAGGCATAATGAAACTTTAACTAAGTCTTTCAGCCGAAAAGAGGGAAAAATTATACCCATCTTAGAGGCCGAAGTGGCCGACCTAAAAGAGCCTAAGGGTCGAAGCATACGGAGTTCGAGACCTTACTCTCACTCAACTCGGACTTAAGAGTCCCATCATTCCGAGCTCGCATCAAATTGACTTAAACATAGCTCGAGGTATTCTATTATAAGTTCGAAGATCGCCCATTGATCACTAAAACACCTAAGGGTTGTTATATCAGAATCCGAGCCAATGCTCACTTAATTATTGAAGTTATCAAAATATTTCACAAGATAAAGACAATCGGAATTCAATACAAAACGGGGATGGAGCAAAGGAATTCTTCACATTTATAAAAGATATTTATAAAGGATATTTACAAGACCCACGAAGGGGCCCTTACACAAAAATAAAAAAAATAGAAAGAACCTAATCGACTTCGGGGCCACATCGTTGGTAACCACATCGTCGAGAATCGCATCGTCGGGAATCTTCTCCTCGAGGACTTCATCCTCATCTCCCCCGCTCTCGGAGCCGCTAGCGGAACCCTCATCATCAAAGAGCAAAGCGGCAGCCTCTTCCTCCAAAGTTTTTGCTTCATTGATATCAGCTGAGAGGTCGAAGCCTCGAGCGTGCACCTCCTCGAAGGCTTTTCTCTGGGACTGCAGCCTAGCATGGTTAAGGGCACATGATAGCTTAATTTTGGCCGCAACAGAGATCCCATGTTCCCGAGTGTTAGCGGATATGGAGTCAGCTCGGTACGAGGACACAAATGCCTTCGCCTAGAATTTGGATTTTGCAAGATCACTGGTGATTTAGCTTCGAGCTCCTCAATTTTGCAGCCCTGGGCCAAGCGTTCCTCCTTCCTATTTTGAAGTTAGTGTTCAATTGAAGACAGTTGCTCCTGAAGGGTATCTTTCTCCGAGGCGAGACGGTCCATGTGTTGTCTCCACCCTAGGTCTCGGCCTCCTTCGTCTTGAGCTCTTCTCAAAGCTGCTCCACCAGCTCGCCCCTTTGCTGAATCTGCAAAGTTGAAGTATTAGTCACCTAATTGAATAAAGTCATAATAAATCCTCGAAAGTTGTATTACCTGTTCAATAAGCTCGGTTTGTTCTTGATGAGCCTTCGCCAACTCGACTCGGAGATCCATGACCTCCTCCTCTTTCTGTACATAAAGGCACTTAAGGCCATCCCTCTCTTCCACCGGCATCTTATGCTTGACTTCACATCAGGCTAGCTCGGCCCGAGATTCGGACAATGCTTGCCGGTGAAGCAACTCGGCCTTCACGTAAAGAAAAAGAGTTAGACTTAGAAAGATGAGAATTAAACTCGAGAAAAATTATGAAGACAAAAACTTACTTGTTTAAGAAGCCTTTGGGACTCATCAAAAATAAACAAGGCGTCGGGATCGGAACCATCCTCGATCCCTGCAAGGCACTCCCAATAAATGTCGCTCCATTCATGGGTCGTTCCCACATCGGGGGTCCTCATGGCCTGGGCATCTCGAAATTTCCCTTCAGAGAACACCGGTCCCGGCGGCGAATCATCTACATCAATTATCCCAAGTGATTCACTTAGGATATTATCTTGTCTTTGAAGGGCCTCGAAATTAGGCCCTTCAAGCTCACCCACCAAGTGTCCCCCGGGACGAGGCACACTTTTTCCACCAGATGGATCGGGGACTTTGCTCGAGCTCCTCTCCGAAATTTCTTCGATTCGAGATTGAACCGCGTCTGCCACAATCGGTTCAGCTGCCTCCGAAGCATTAGTGCTTTCCCTTCTTTGAGCTACCAACTGGCAGCCATCATCATCTCCCTTTTCGCCATCTCTCTCCTCGTTCTCAGCACGAAGACGTTGGGTTGTTTCTGGAGATAAGGCCACGGTATCGGCCTTAGGCTTTCGAAGCTATCCTTGGATTCGGGAGCTTGCAGGTGAACCCCTCTTCCTTTTCTTCTCCTTAATAGGTTTTGGGATTTCTTCTTCATCGGGCGGGGGTGGTCGCATAGCAACGACGTCTCTGAGGCCTCCATAAAAATAAAAGTAAGTATTTCACTAAGGAACACAAATATACAAACGATAGAACCCACCATGATTTTTGGCCTCCCATAGACCTTTGGCCAAATCACGCCAACTGCGTTCGACATATGAAGAAGTAGATGTTAGAAGCCGAACCCAGCCTGGGAGGTCCAAAACCACACCGGGAAACCAAGCAACGGCTGCATCATTATGAAAAAGTGAGATCGGGAAAGGGATAAAGTCGAGAAAGAGCAAAAAGAGTGGAATATTCGATTTCTATCGATAGACCTGTACTTACGTTTCATGTTCCATTCCTCGAGGAATGGCATCCTCTCGACAGGAATCAGGTGGGAGGTCCTGATTCGGACGAACCGGCTCATCCACCCTCGATCCTTGTCTTCATCGATGGTGGAGAAGAGAGTTTTGGAAGACTGGCGTTGCAGCTATATTAGGCCACCTCGATAAAGGCGAGGGATGTATAGCCTAACCAGATGGTCTAGGGTAAAAGACATCCCCTCGACCTGGCTCGAGAAGTATCTAATCAGTTTGACGATTCGCCAAAATGAGGGGTAGATATGACCGAGCGTCACTTGGTACTGTTAGTAAAAATCGAGAATGACTGGGTCTGTGGGACCCATAGAAGGATCTACGGGACCCAACGTTAATGGGTAGGTATATACACTCAGGTACCCTGCTTTGTGAGTAGTAATTTCCTCTTCAGAGGAAGGGACCACCACGTCTTTTTCCTCCCAATTGCAATCTATTTTCACCGGCTTAAGTTCGGCTTCGGTTATCAAACTAATATACCGAGACATGGGTTCACATCGATCCGGGACTGAGGAAGGTTTTTCGATTTTGAAATCAGAAGTTATTTCGCATGGCCTGGGAATACATTCTTTGATACGAGGTGGCACCACCACTTTACTTCTAGACGGCCGTGATGACGAAAAGGCTTTCTCTTTCTGAGGAACAATTTTTGACGTCTTGGCCATTGTTATTGTGAAATTTCAAAAGAAAAGAAGAAGTTGGTGATGGAATTAGAACAAGTTGAGGGAAGGGTAAGTTCAGAGAGATTGAAAAAGCTAATGAGACTCTAAGAATGCTTTAAGAAGTAAAGTTTGCAAAGTTGAGGAGTTGGGTTATTTATAGGGGTAGCTTAAGCGTATTGGGGAAGCCAAATGACCGACCATCAACTGCCTTCAACTAATGGCCTTGTGGAACTAAGTGGATGCGACCTTTTCACCAGATCAGTCGCTGACGTCACGAGGTTGACATCAAAGTTGAGGCATCGAAGGGACGAGAATCAAATAATTTCTTATCATTTTATTCTAAAAAAATGTGGGGACTATCTATATAAGGTTAAAATCATATGACCCCGATTTGTAGGTTCAAGAGGTCGCATCGAGGGAAGAAGTCCGATAAAGACCTAGCTCGGGCTCAAAGGCAGAATAAGAGACTCGGAGACCTAAGTATTCGAGAGACATCGGAGCCAAGTATGATCGATTCAAAAATAGTACCGTTATGAGTTAGTTACAAAAGGATAAGATTCTCACCACGTCCCCAAGATCATGGCGTAAATTCCGGGATGGATTTGTACGAGTTAGTACGAATCCGTACTAGGTGGTTATATTGTTGTCCCAAAAAGATTCTTTAATGTAAATAGAAATGTACCTTATTTTGGGTTCCCCTCCTATATAAAGGGGACCTCAATCATTTGTAAGGGGGATGAATCATTGAAAAATAATATACACCTTTACTTTTCTCCTCATCTCTCAGAAATTATCCTTTAGCTTTATTATATTCTCTTTGCTTATTTCTACTTTCAGCGAGGTCACCTTGGGGCTTGAGGAAGAAACTCGTTCATATACTGGTTTGATTTAATCTTCTCATTCAGCTCACGTACTTACTTTTCTTGTTAGAGTAATTAGTATTGGATTAAATCACATATCTTTGAAACCTCATTATAAATTTAAATTTAGTTTTTAGGGTAAACAATATCTATGCTGAATCTCCTTGTAATGACTTACTTTTGGAGGATATCTAGAACTGCTTGTTCCTATTCTTCAAATTAATATGGTAAGTTTCTGCATACATGGAACTGCAAAAACAATTTAAAAATAAAAGAGATTATAGGTTACTGCAACTTCACCTCCTCTACACAAATGCTTTGTAGTTTATTTTTAAATTAAAAATAGTCAATTCTGCAGTGAAGTTCTCTTCTTGCTTCTCTTTTCTCTATTCATGGGCAACATTTTCTGTGGAAACAAATTTAAGAATGAGAGAAAAGAAAAAAAAAATACTTGGAAAAAAGGTGGAATAGATAAATTGGTCATGCTGTAATTTTTTTTGTCTTAATGAATATAGTCAATTTTGCAGGGCAGTAAAGTTTAGACTAAGAATTACCTCGAAAAAAACTTTTAGACAAAGAAATTGATATCAACTCATGAAATTAAAGGAAATATAAGTATCCTAAAGAGCAAATGAAGAGAACTGCTCTTGAACAGATGACTTAGGAAGGAAAGTTTTCCGAGAATTTAGAGAGAAAATGAGAGATATTCCATTGAGATTCTATTACAATTGAATGAGCAGCACAATAGTTGTGGTTTCAGCTTATATGGGAGAAGTCCAGTTGTAACTAACTAGTAACTAACTTGTAACAAACTAACAACAACTAACAGACTGTAACTAACTTCCAGAAAGCTAACTAACTTCTGCATACGTGCTTCTCACGTGACTGTGTATCAGCTCCCAACTTATTCTGATCGTAACACTACCCTCCCCTTGAAAACAATCCCTGTCCTCAAGGATTAAAAGAAGGAAATTTGAGGTGGAACTCTTGCCAATCTTCCCAAGTACTGTCCTCAACAGCAACATTCAACCATTTGACTAGAATTTGTGTTATGGCTCCATTCTTTAGTGCTAATCTTCTGTCTAGGATGTCCTCTAGAGTAATCGGGACATGGCCATGTTCAGCATGAACAACTGGAAGAGTAGGAGAAGCAGTATGAGTGCCTAACTTCTTCTTGAGCTGAGAAATATGGAACGTAGGATGGATCTTGGACTGAGGAGGCAAAGCCAAAGTCTATGCAACTGGTCCAACCCTTTGTATTATCTAAAAGGACCAAAGTATTTAGCTGATAACTTCTGAAAGGATTGGCTCTTCAATGACAACTGTCTATATAGCTGCAACTTAACATAGACCCATTCTCCTACTGCATAAGCTCTATCAGTCCTACCCTTATTAACCTGGGATTTCATCCTGTTTTGAGCTCTCAGCAAATGATATTTCACAGCTCGAATTGTGGCTTCTCTTTCTTGTAAACTTCTGTCAACAACATCCAATTGAGAGTCAAAAGGCATATAAGGCAGCAAGGGTGGTGTTTCTGCCCATAAACCACCTCATAAGGTGTTATTTTAATAGATGAGTGATAGGTAGTCTTGAACCACCATTCTTCCAAAAACAACCACTTAGGCCATTCTTTTGGTCGATCAAAAGTCATGTACCTAAGGTAGCATTCCAAGCATCTGTTAACCACCTCAGTTTGGCCATCGGTGTAAGGGTGGTAATCAGTTGAAATCAACAAGGAAACCTTCTGCAACTTGAATAACTCCTTCCAAAGTTTGCTAGTGAAGACTACATCTCTGTCAGAAACTATAGTCTTAGGCATCCCATGGAGTTTAAAGACATTGTCCATGAAAATTTAGGCCACATCCAAAGCAGTATAAGGGTGATTTAGAGCCATGAAATGGACAGCTTTGCTCAGCCTATCGACCACTACAAAAATAACCTCCTTGCCATGGGATTTTGGCAGTCCCTCTATGAAATCCATAGAGACATCTTGCCATAACTTATCAAGAATAGGTAAGGGTTGTAGCAACCCTAGGTAAGCCACATTCTCATTCTTACACCTTTGACATGTGTCACACTCCCTCACGTAGGAGTATACAGCCTGCTTCATTTTCTTCCAATAAAAATCTTATTTCAGTCTACTAAAGGTAGCAGTGATCCCAGAATGTCCTCCAATTGAACTGCTGTGATAAAAGGCTGGTCTTCAACTCCCCATTATTTCCCACCATTATCCTGCCTTTTCTACTTAAGATCTCAGCTTGAAACTTTCAGTATGGCTTGACTGTTGATGTGGTCTGCAAGTTCTCTATCAGCTTCTATAGAACAACATCATGTTTCCATGATTGCTTGACTTCTTCTAATAAGTTCATGTGTATAGCAGAAATGCTACAAAGATGTACTGCTTCTTGTTTCCTAAATAGAGCATCTCCAACAATGTTCTATTTTCCACTCTTGTAAGATATACCTTAATCATACCCAAGCAGCTTAACTAGCCACTTCTGCTGACTTGATGTAGTAGTTCTCTGCTCAAGTAGGTACTTAAGACTGTGATGGTCAGTCTTGATTGTAAAGTGTCTACCTAGCAGATAAGGTCTCCATTTTTGCATTGCACATACTAAGGCCATAAGCTCCTTTTCATAGACTGACAAAGCCTTGTTTCTTTCTGATAATCCCTTGCTGAAAAAAGCTATAGGTCGACCATCTTGATTGAGAACTACACCAATGCCTTCTCCTGATGCATCTGTTTCAACAACAAATTCCGTAGAGAAATTTGGCAAGGCCAAAATAGGGGCTGAAGTGATCATTTCCTTCAGTGATTTAAATGCTATAGTTGCAGCTTCATTCCATGCAAAATAGCCTTTCTTCAAGAGGTCTAGAAATAGAGCCATAGCCCTTTATGAACCTCTTGTAATAACCTGTGAGACCCAAGAAAACCCCCAATGCTTTGATATTGATTGGTGGAGGCTAATTGAGTACTGCTGATACTTTTTGTGTATCCATAGATACCCCTTGTTCAAAGATCACATGACCTAAGTAATCCATCTGAGTTTCTCCAAAAGCACATTTGCTTTGCTTGACAAACAGAATATTGGTCCTTAAGATTTGAAAGGCTTTCTCCAAATGTGAGAGGTGATCCTCCCAAGAAGAACTGTATACCAAAATGTCATCAAAGAAAACTAACATGAATTTCCTGAGGTAAGGCATAAAAATTTGATTCATCAAACTTTGAAAAGTGGAGGGGGCATTAGTAAAGCCAAAGGGCATAACAAAGAACTCAAAGTGGCCATGGTGAGTTCTAAATGCTGTTTTGGGAATATCATCTTCCCACATCCTAATTTGATGGTACCCTAATCTGATATCCAGCTTTGAAAAGAATATGGCACCATGTAACTCATCTAATAACTCTTCTATCAGTGGTAATTGAAACTTGTCCTTAACAATATGGTTATTGAGTTCCCTATAGTCTACACACATCCTCCAACTCACATCCTTCTTCTTGACCATAACAATGGGTGATGAATAAGGACTTGTGTTGTTCCTAATCACACCAGTAGACATCAACTCCTCAACCATCTTCTCAGTTTCTTCTTTCTATATAGTGGGATACCTATAAGGTCTAATATTGATATGAGAAGTACCCTCCTTCAAGACAAATAATCATGTTGTCTTGGTGGTGGCAGTTCTTTAGGAACCTCAAGCAAATCACTGTACTCCTTTAGTAATTGTTGCAACACTTCCTTGTTTACTACCATGTCCACCTGTTCTCCTAGCCCCATAAACAAGGTTCAGTATCACACTCTGCAGATACTACTCCCAAGGACATCATTGATAATTCAACATGTTTGGCCAAAAGTTTGTTCATCTGGCCTTGTCCTACTAATTTCATAGAAGGAGACTGAGTGCCCCTTTGTGACACCTTCTGACTATTTATTGTGAACTCCGTCTTCAATTTCCTGAAGTTCCACAAAATATCACCCAAGGTTACCGGCAATTGCACCCCTAAAACCATGTTCCATCCACCAAGAAGAAGAGTCAGCATATCAGACATGAATTAAACTCCCTGCATTTTCCAAATGAATCCCTTGCAAATAGCTTTTCTATACATTCTATTCATGTCAGCTACATATACAGCAAATGGATGAATCATTATTAGATAGCATCCTAATCGTTTTGCAGTATTAAGGTCCATAAAATTGTGGGTACTGCCAGTGTCAATCAAGATTTTTACTGCCTTACCTTTGACTGATCCAGTCACTCTCATAGTCCTGAATGGTTCTGAAATCTTCAGTGCCAGTCATAGCATGTACAGAAACATGAGGTAGGATTGCCCCATCAGAATCAACATCATAGGCAAATCCTTCCATGTTCAGTAGTTCAGAAAGATCAAACAAGATGTCTTCTTCACCATTTCCTTCTTCCTCAGGCTCTATCACCTCAATTGAGAACAACTGTCTTCTCTTTTCACATACATGAATTGGGACATACTTTTCATCACAATTGAAGCATAGTCCATTAGCCCTCTTCTCCTCCATTTCAGCGGGGGTTAGAAGTCTTGGGTTTCTGTAGAATGGTTTAGTTGTTCCTGAGTAGGAACCTTGGGTTTTTTGGTAAAGTGGATTTGGTTTAGAGTGGTTTGAGTGTGTGTTTAGTGGGTAATTAGGATTGACAAATGGTTTATGAATTGTTCTAGGTGTAGAAAGAACATAGGTATTTTTTTGAGTTTGTTTCTGTATGAATAAGGTTTGTTCTTGGATTCTAGTAAGTCTAATAGCTTTCTGCAAAGATCTAGGTGCAAACATTTTGACAGTCAGCCCAATTTCAGGTTTAAGACCTTTAAGAAAGCAACTAACAACATATTCTTCATTCAACTCAACTCTAGTTAACAGTTCATCCAATAAATCTACATAATCTTGCTGCACAAAAGATACCTGTCTAAGATCCTTCAAATCACTCATTGGATCATCAAGCAATTCTAATATAAACCTTGCATACAAGAACCTCACATACCCCCCCCCCCAATTAGGCCAGTTTCTCGACAATCGAGTTTTCATGTACACCCGATGCCATTGAAGAGCCTTTCTAGCCAATCGACAAGAAGCCAACTTCACCTTTGAAGCTTCAGGAGTCTGATCGACTTCGAAGAATTGTTCACATTGATACAACCAGTCACGGAGTCCAGTTCCATCAAATTTAGGAAATTCCAGTTGATGGCTTCTAGTAGGCAGTTCATAATCTTCGCTTCGTTGACACCTTTCTGCTGTTGGTGTTGCTTCTTCTTCAACAACAGTTCGTGCATTTCCCCTGTTCGTCAGTAGAATCTTCTTATGTTATTCCATCGAGTGTGTAAGCCTTTCATCCATAGATCTACGTAATTTTTCCACTGACCCAGCGATCCCTTCGAATGATCCTCGAAGACCATCCAAATCTCGACGTAGTTCCTGAATTCTGGTATTGTGTTCCCTCATTTTTGATTCATAGATCCAAGGAAAAGATCTTCTCTGATAGCAGTGATATCAGCTCACGAAATTAAACAAAATCTAAGTATCCTAAAGAGCAAATGAAGAGAATTGATCTTGAACAGATGACTTAGGAAGGAAAGGATTCCGATAATTTGGAGAGAAAATGAGAGATATTCCATTGAGATTCTATTACAATTGAATGAGCATCACAATAGCTGTGATTTCAGCTTATATGGGAGAAGTCCAGCTGTAACTACTTGTAACTAACTAGTAACTAACTTGGAACAAACAACAACTAACAGACTGAAACTAACTTTTGGAAAGCTAACTAACTTCTGCATACGTGCTTCTCACATGACTGTGTATTAGCTCCCAACTTATTCTGATCATAATAGAAATACCAAACGAAAAAGTTGCTAATCAAATTATGACAAATAGT
The DNA here is from genome assembly GCA_005239525.1 of Nicotiana knightiana. Classification (NCBI taxonomy): domain Eukaryota; kingdom Viridiplantae; phylum Streptophyta; class Magnoliopsida; order Solanales; family Solanaceae; genus Nicotiana; species Nicotiana knightiana. The sequence continues at coordinate 68,172 of ML380721.1, read as the reverse complement.
TGGTAAATGAATAAATGCAATAATCCAAGTATTTGGTGAGATGAACTAGAGATTTTGATTCTTAATTAAAAAATTTAGGCATGAGCTCCAAGAATCAGTGGCGTTGTGAGGTGTTAATCTGAGTGTCTTTCTGAATTACTAAAGAACTTGATTCTTTACCTAATTCCTTAAGTGTAAGCGAAATAGACAGTAAAACAAACACAACAATTTTACATGGAAAATCACCCGACTCAAAGGTGGAAAAACCACGACCTACCATGTAGGATTTTAACTTCAACTTCACTAAGACAAATGAGCCAAATGTATCGATTACCAGACATGTGAACCAATACCCACCAGTTCTCCTACTTCAGTTATTTAACTTACAAGTTACTCAAACTTGCAAACTCAAACAATTACTTCAACTCACTTATTATGTATGACACTTGATTACAACTCGATTTCATAAAACACATTCACTAACTGACTCAAGAAGAACACTAAGACGAGTAATCAACTTGAGTGTTGAAAATATTGTTCCACAGTTGATGTACAAAAGGATAGTCTCAGCAGCAAAAAGATAGTATTTAAGTTTACTAGGCTCAGAGATCTTTTAGGAGTCCTATGCATAGTTAACTTTTCATTTGATACAACAAGCACATCAAGCACCCCCGAACTCTATCTTCCCCTTTTTGGAATCATCGAAAAAAATAAAAAGATGTTATACATTCCAAGCACAGTTAATGCAAGATTCATGGCCATTGAGGTTACAACACAAGCTCAAGAAATATCAAGACAAAAAACCTACGTTGATGATAAAACTATGTGAGAATCATGAAAATAACATAAAGAGAGTTCATTAAGTAGTGCCAAATTAAGCTCAGGGACTTGAATAAAACCATTAGAACAAAATAACTTAAACAACCTGCAACCTGCTCAGAACTAGAATAAGAAAAAAAAATGCACCACTAGGTTAACGAAACAAATTGAAGATAGAGGGTAAAGGACAAGGATCAGGGGAGAGAAGAGGAGGGAATCAAGGCTTTCACAAAGGTGGCGATCTATCAGGCATGGGTCTCTCTGTCTTTTATGAGCTCCTCCCCAAGTTTCCCGGTTTCCTTCCTCAACTCATCATTGTCTTCTTTAAGCTTAACATTCTCCTCAAGAGCCAGCACCAACCTTTTGGACAGCTCATCTACCCTGATACTACCAGGTAAGACAACAGAACATGTTATCCCTCTAGCCTTGATCTCTTCATAGCCACACTAATTGAGGGTAACAATTTCCATCACATCATTATGATACCCAAACTTCAGCTCAAGCAAGACAATGTTGAGCTTGTCAAATAGCTATATTAGCATGAAGACATAAGGCATAACATGCTTAGGCTTGGAGGTGTCTGCATCCCTTGCCATGTGTTGAATCATCAGGTTGGGAAGTTTTATGGTTCTACCTATATCCAGCAATTCCACCACAACCATGTCAAGCAGGGTAGCTTCATGCCTCATCTCAGATGTCTATATGTATGCAGGAATTCACAAAGTGGAACAGTAGTTTATGAAAAGGACTCATGTCAGTATTGTACACCTTCTGGGGAGCATCCAACTTAAACTTTTGAGAAAATTTCCTGGTAACTACAATGTTTGTGTCTACATCATTGTCTATAGTCGACCACTTCTTCTTCAGATAATTGTCAAATCCTAGGGAAGGAATGTTCAACGAAAACCCAAGCTCTTCAGCATCAAACTCCATATCAAATTCTCCTACAAAACTCTTGACCACCTTGCCATAAAATTGTAAGTTTGCATAAAAATCAAATACAGCAGGCACACACAGAGGGATAAATGGCTTAACAAACATATGTCTCCATTCCTGCAGTTCAAGCTTTTCAACCAACTAGGCCATACCCTTCCCATTTGTATTTGCAAGTATCTTCCCATTCAACACTTTTATGTTTGTGAATTCAGTCAGCCTGTCAACCACAACAAGTATAGCCCTCTACTTCTTTCCTTTACTGGACTTCTTAGATGTGGCTTAGATGTGGCAGTTTCCCTGGTGAGTTTAACATCAGTACTTTTTACTGCTGGTTTCTTGGCTTGTAGAGAAGGATCAAACTCATCCTCTTCATCCAACTCAACTACAGGTTCAGCAGAAGGAGTTTTCTTTCTTGGTACCTCTGGATTCCTTGATCACTTATTCATCAACATCCTTTATTTTTCTCCTGGTGAGAGGAGTCCTAGCATGAGGAGCCACTTCTTTACTTGCCGGAAGAACTGATTTTGTAGATCTCACAAGGACCTTCCTCCCCTTTTTTATACCTCAGACAAAGGAAAATTATCCTCATCACTGATGACCTCGTCATGTCCAACAAAAGGAGTTAATGAAGGCCTAGGTTCTTCAGCCCTTTCCTATCCAAGAACTTCTTCTAAACGGGCCATGATTGTGTTCCCAATAGCCATAGAGCCTTCATATTCCCCACTAGTATTTTCTTCCTCACTCTCAGGTTCAGTCCTCTCACTTTCATTTTCTTTTTCATCTTCATCACCCTCACTCTCAGAGTCACCTTCTCCCTCACTTTCCTTTTCTTCTTCTACAATGTCTCCCACTTGTTCACCTAATTATTCTTCTACCTCACTCTCTTTTTCCTCACCTGATTTCACCCCATTCTCACTCTTCTTCTCATCAGTACTATGAGCCACTTTCTGAGCCTTATGCTTATCATGAGTGGCTACTTCTACTCTATCTCTATCAACTTATTCATCGTCCTCATCCTCAGTCTAGTTATAAGAAATACCATCAGAAGCCTCTTTATTCACTGGTCCTTTCTCACACATTCCCCCTCAACCATAGATATAATATTCGTGGGGTCCATAATTTTCTCATGAGCTACAACTTCAGTTTCTACAGTAGTATTCTCTACATGTGGTTTTTCACTCATGGGTGGAACAATTTTCAAGGGGGAAACCTCAATAGCAGAAACTAGAACATCAAGCTTAGATGGAGGTAATTTTACCTAATCATCCGTAATAGATATAGATTTCCCCTGAGCCACAGCTTCCTTAACTATTGTTTCCCCCTTAGCAGTAGCATAAATCATTGTCTTTTCATTCTTAACTGATTTTCTTGATGTAGCCTTGATCATAGTAGGTTTGGAGTTAATTTTGGGAACAGTACAAGTGCGTGGGCAATTGGTTTTGGCGATGAAGGTCCAGTAGAGGTGGAAATTGCAGGTGCAACAGTAGAAGGTGACAATGGTGTAGGTGCAGTGGAGGGTATAGGTGAAGATGCAACAGGTGTGGGTGTAGATTCACTGGTTGATTTTTCACTTTTCTTAGATTCGGGCTTCATGATTTTGGGTTTTTCTTCTACTTAGATGAAGATTTTGCCTTATAGGGAGTTTGGCTTGACTTAGTCTTGGCGATGAGAGAATGAGGGAATTTTTCTTTGGTTCTTGCTTAGGGGTTGATAGGAACAATGAGGTCTCAAAGATGTATTACAAGAGGTATTTTAAAGAGGGTAGTCCTAAATTGACTAGAAGAAGGAGGGTAAGTGAATTTGAGTTCTAACGGGACTTTTATAATTGTTACTTTTGACTGCTATACTTTTAAACTTAATTGGACTCTAATTTCTATAGGATTCCCCCTTGATCGTTGACGTTGATAACAACTAGGAGTGATGCTAACAATATTAGAGATTCAAAGTATAGTAGTATTTTTAGTTATTAAGTCCCAATGATTTAAGACAAGATGGCACGTACCTGATTCAAAGAACCAACTCCTTAACAACACCTGGGTCATTTCTGCAATGAAGCTTCAGCACAATAGGTTTGTATCATAAGGTATAGTTATCAGCTGGAATTTTCTAGGCGAGTGTGTGTGCTTAAGACAAGCACAAGATTGAATCAAGCACATTATAGTCAACCATCTACATCTAATTATAATTTTGTCTAGCCAATCATCGGGGTTCAACCTAGTTGGAAGTATTGATTAATCCCAGTTCCAGTATATTTCTTTCAAAGTGGTCCCTATTTAGTGCCTTAGTAAAAATATCAGCAATTTGATCTTCAGTTTTATAGAAATTGATTGAGATATTTCCTTTTTCAACATTGTCTCTAATAAAGTGATTTCTAATATCAATGTGCTTGGTTCTCTTGTGATGATAAGGATTTTTAGCAATGCTTATGGCACTGGTATTATAACAGAAAATAGGAACACAATCAACAAAAATACCATAGTCCCTTAGTTGTTGTCTTATCCAATAGCAATTGAGCATAGCAAGATGATGTTGCCACATATTATGCTTCAGCTATAGATAGTGCCACTGAGTTTTAATTCCTTGTTCCCCGAGATATCAGGCAAGAACCAAGAAAGTGTATTGTTCCTGAAGTGTTTTTCCTATCAACATGAAACCTTCATAGTCCGCATCAGCATAACCAACTAGATCAAAGTGGTACCCTCTAGAATGCCATAGACATAAATCAGGAGTCCTTTTACAATATCTAAGTATTCTTTTGACAGTCTTTAGAAGAGACTCTTTGGGATTTTCTTGAACTCTTGCACATAGTCCCACATTGAATACAATATCATGCCTACTTGCTGTGAGATACATCGGTGATCCAATCATTCCTCTATACAAATTTTGTTCTACACTTTTACCTTATTCATCAAGGTACGACTTGGTTGCAGTGTCAATATGAGTATCAATTGACTTAGAAGAGTCCATGTTGAACTTTTTCAGCAATTCTTTGATGTATTTTTGTTGATGGATCATGTTCCAGTAGGTGTTTGCTTGATTTTCAGCCCGAAAAAGAAATTCAATTCACCCATCATGCTCATGTAAAACTCATTACCCATCATTTCAGCAAATTCCTTGCTCATTTCTTCATTAGTATCCCCAAAGATAATACCATCCACATATACTTGCACAATCAAAAGATTTTTTCTTTCTCATTAGAAGCAGTGTGATGTCCACCTTTCCTCTTACAAAGTTATTGGTTAAGAGGAATTTTGAGAGCTTCTCATACAAAGCTCTTGGAGCCTGTTTCAGTCCATACAGTGCCTTCTCTAGCTTGAACACAGAGTCACAGAACTCTTCACTTTCAAAGCCAGAAGGTTGTTTAACAAACACTTCCTCCTTCAGGTACTATTCGCATCCATCTGATACAGTGTGAACTCCATGTGCGCAGCAAAATCAATTAGCATTATTATAGCTTCAATTCTATCTATCGGAGAAAATGTCTCATCATAGTCGATGCCTTCTTATTGATTGTACCCCTGAACCACCAGTCTAGCCTTGTTCCTTGTGATATTTCCTTGCTTAACCAACTTGTTTTTGAACACACATTCGGTACTTATGATAGTTCTGTTCTTTGGTCTTTGCACCAGGTGCCAGACCTTACCTCTGTCAAACTGATACAGCTCATTTTGCATGGCTCTATTCCAATCTAGATCCTTTAGGGCTTCCTTTATGTTTTTGGGCTCAACCTGTAAGAGGAATTTGTAAGTGCACATAGGTTTCTCAGAGATGACCTGGTTTTCACTCCAGCATTAGGATCAGAGATGATGTTCTCAAGGGGTATGAGATTTGATGTTTCCATGGTCTACCTTGCATACCCAGAGATGGTTCAGCTAAGGAGTGGCCCAAATGACCAGTGTCAGTAGTTATATCTTCATCAGTCTGGGTAGCAGTCACTGTAGTTATCTCTTCTTCTTGTTCTTCCTAATCACTTTCAGCTTCCTTAGGATCCCATGATCCATATTCAGATTGTTGTTCAGGTTCCTTTATTAGTGAGCCATATGTCATAGTCTTCATCCTACAAACCTTTCTCAGCCATGTTGTTATCATCAAAAGTAATATGAACATTTTCTTCTACACGCATAGTTCTTATATTAAATATTTTGTAAGCCTTACTATGTGGTGAGTCGCCTAGGAAGACTCCCTCACCACTTCTATCATCAAACTTACCTAGAGCTTCTTTGCCATTGTTGTGCATAAAACATTTGCACCCAAAAGCTCTTAGGTGAGTGATGTTGGATTTCTTCCTCGAAGTAACTCATAGGGAGTTTTCTCAATAATGGGTCTGACCATGCATCTGTTTAGCAAGTAACATACATCATTGACTACCTCAGCACAAAAGCTTTTAGGCAGTCCACTAGCAATTAGCAGTCCTGCCCATGTCTTCTAGAAACCTATTCTTTCTTTCCACAACACCTTTTCGTTATGGAGTTCTGGGTGCAGAGAAGTTATGATCAATTCCATGAGTATTGCACTCAAAGAATTTAGAGTTTTCAAACTCAGTCCCATGGTCTGTTCTTATACTTGAAACAACACAACCCAGTTCTGTTGAATCATTCTGACAAACACACAGAAAACATTAAACGTTTCATCCTTAGATGCTAGAAAAAAAGTCCATGTATACCTAGAAAAATCATCAACAATGACAAATACATTCTTCTTTCCTCTCCTGCTCTTCACTCTCATTGGCCCACATAGATCCATGTGATGAGTTCCAAGTGTTTAGAAGTACTGACAACCTTTCTAGATTTAAAATATGACTTTACATGTTTCCCTCTGGCACAAGCATAACACATTTTGTCTGATGTGAACTCAACTTTTGGTAGTCCAAGGACCAGGTCCTTTACTGCCAACTTGCTGAGTTGAGATAGACTGGGATGCCCCAGTCTTCTATGACATAACAACAGGTTATCTTCCACTGCACTTAAACATGTATGCTCACTCTAAGGAAGAGACATAATAGATATCTTGTAGACATTTTTATGTTTCTTACCTTCCAAAATAGTTTTAAGTATCCAACTTAGTGTCAATGCAGATTTTGGAATTAAACTTTACCTCATTGCCTTTATCACACATTTGAGAAATGATGAGAAGATTATGTTTAAGACCACTACATAGTACACCTTCTATAGCATGAGAGAACGACTTACCAACCTTACCAATACATGCTATTTTTCCCTTTTTCTCATTTCCAAAAGACACACTCCCTCCTTGGAAAGCTGTCAATATGGCTGGGCATATATTGCGTATAATTGATAGCCCGAACATATAAAATGCTATTGGGTTATTTATATCGGGTTATTGGGTAAATGGTTCGATAACGGTTTAATGCTATTTGACTATTGGGTTATCGTTTCGGGTCTCGGTTTGCCCAATTTTATTAACGGTTTACCCGATAGCCCAATAAATTTTAACAAAATTATTATTTTACTCATTAAGTATATACAGCCACCTTATGATTTTATTTTCTCAATTCTCTCGGCAGTTACTCTTCATCTTCAAACCTTAATCCTTAGAGTAAGTTTTAAACTTTTCTGAATTTCTCATCATAATTCTTCAGTTAAGATTTTTAGTTTTATACTTTAAAGAATTAATTGTTTAGGTTTTTAGTTTTTCTATTTGTTTCTTTTGTTGCATTGATTCTTTAGTATTTACAAGATTAGAATTTTATTATTTTCCTATTCATTATGCCCGCCCGTAGCGAGATAGTTAGTAAAATTAGATTGTTGGATATTTCATTCCTTACTCCTACTAATATAAAACTTTAAAATTGACATCTTATTGAGATTTTCAAATGTAAATAAAGAAAGTTTTCCTTTTTAAATTTGAAATTTAATCCCTCTTTTCTTATGAGCTAAAATTCAGTTCCTTTCTCTTAGAAGTATGATCACCATTTCTATAATAAAAATATGAATTTTTTTGGATATCATTCTTATCGGGTAAACCGATAACCGAACCGATAAGGATCGATAACTGACAAACCGATACTCGATAACCAATATCTTATCGGTTCGGTTAACGGTTTAGTATATTTATAAACCGACAACCGATATGCCGAACCGATAACATTCACAATCGGACCGAACCGACCGATGCCCACCCCTAGCTGTCAAGGAAATTTTTGTTTTCACCAGCCATATGTCTTGAGCATCCACTGTCTAGATACCACTCTTGATTGTTTCCTCTCACTTTAGCATGTACCAAAAGTCACAAGTTAGTCTTGGAAACCGAGGCAAGGTTGGGTCCCTTTTTATTTAAAAAAAGTATGAATCGTGTCTCTTCTTTCCCAGAAAGGAAGAGTATTGACAGTTCTTTTATTATTAACATTAATCCACTTAGTTTGGACAAAGGACTTGACATTGGGTTATTCTTCCTTCTTCACATTTTTAAAGAGGTCAAAGGTATTCTTAAATTGAACATTAATTAATGCAAGACAAGTATCCCTTAAGTGTCCTACCTTCCCACAGTGAGTGCACATCTTATTATCAGAAACTCCGACATACTTTGGATCAAACCTGGAAACAGGTTTCCTATGGCCAATTCATGTTTGTTAGTGCTGCGATTTTCATTTAGCTAATTTAGTGCATCTGAGGTAGGGGTATCAATGGATCTTTGAAAATCGATTAACCCGACCGAAATGTACCGTACCGAACTGATTTTTAGGATTCTTTTAATAAAATCGTATATTTTTATATAAATTTATAATTGTACCGAATAATAGGATAGGTTTTAAATTTTCAAAAATAAACCAAAAAAATACCGAACCTTACCGAATAAATTTATAAATGAAAAATATATTATATACTAAGATTTAAACCAACAAAGCATTAAGTTTTTTTGGGTCTTGGGATTATGGAAATAGCTACAGGTGACCAAATAATTAATATCCAAAGTCCCAAGTTCCAAACCTATTCTACTACTCATATTGAAACAAAATTAGTTTCAACATCTAGAATAACAAGTCACTAAGCAATCTAGAGATCTTCTAGCAAGCCACAAGGTATTGGATATCTTTCCTCTCGTATGATTTAGATTTCTCTTGTTAGATACTTATCTTCTAATAAACTCTATTCTTGAGTCCCAACTTGATGAGTATGTTTTCACTCGTATGATTTATATATATATTTATATCATGGTTTTGCTTAATTTGTTTTACGCTACCATATAATAGTGGGGTGAATCTCTATTATGAATATCTTTCATGTTACTTTGATTCAACTCTTTTAAAATAGTAAAGATGTCTAGAGAATTTGTCAAAATCATATGCAAGCACGCATTCTAACTTCAACTAGCGACTCTTACATGATTTTTTTTTTAAAATATTGAAAAATTAACTGAACCGTATCGACACCGAAGAAAAATCGAGATGGTTGGTATGGTTTCGAAAAGTCTAATTTGGTTATATAAAATAAAATAACCAAAAAATTGGTACGATACAAATTTTATCTGAACCATTGACACCCCTAATCTGAGGATCTGTGCCACTTGCTTAGCAGATAGTTCATACTTTACCTTTTCAAGATTTTATTGCAATACTTTATTCCTACGGTCAGCATTACAAAGGCTATCTTTAAGATCTATTAATTTCTATTCAAACATATCTTGCAGATCACTCATTATTCATTTACCATGTGCATCAGGTGATTGCTCATTTTTAGAAGTGATCTTAAGAATCTGGTTCTTAAGATCTTTGACCTGTCTTTCAAGATCATCTTTGTTAGATTCAAGTTTTTTGAGGTCAAGTTTAACACATGAAAGGTTTCTTATTAACTGATCATTTCCAGCACTCAACCTATCCATCTCACTCATCATGGTCACTATTATAGCCGTTAGCTGGTTTTTAGACATAGCATGGATATTTTCTTTCAAGTTAGAAATTCTTACTTGGTTTGTTTCATCTTCAGCCTCTGAGTCGCTCATGGCCATCATCCCTATCATTTTTTCTTATGTTTGGCGTTTTTCAATTTCCATTAGAGCAACTTAAATATTTTCATCTCCAAAATGAGCCTCTAAGGTCCTCCATGTATCATGAGCAGATATGCAAGAAGACACTTTGTAGAGAACACTTCTTGGTAAACTTCTGTAGAGTAGGTCATTTGCCTTAGCATTTTTCTGGATCACTTGACGATCTTCAACATCATAATCCTCCTCTCTTGTTACATTTGTTTCCATCACTATCCACTTTGGTGGGGATAATTGGTCATGATTGACAATTATCTATAGGTCAAAGTTAGTGACCCGAAGAAACATTTCCATACGCATCTTTCATAAATGAGGTCTTCCAATGTGCATTTCTAATTGTACGGGAGGATCAATCTCCACTGCTTGGTGTGCATCAATTACAGCATAAAGACTTATAGCCCCGTCCTTTTTCTATTCCTCTTTTCCACTTCCATTGTCCTCAAATGCTACTAGAAAGGCTTGTTTCATGGCTTCAGTGAATCCTTTGCCTAGGATGTTTCCTTTGTTTAGGCCCTTTTCTTTCATTTTTTCCCGTTCCTCTTTTTCAGCTCTTTCTTTCTTTCATTCAATTTCCCACATTGGTTAGTATTTGACCATGTCATCTAGCTTGTTGCACTTATAGCACCCATCGTATGAAGATTTGTCAATCTGCTTGGGTTTGCCATCGTCTTCTCTCTTAGATGGATTTTTGGAATTCTTCATGAACCTCTTAAACCTAGCAAACATTGCTAGGTCAAGTTCATCATTATCATACTCATATTCTTCGGATGCCTTCAGACCCAAGGTTTTGTCCCTTCTTGGTTCTTCCTTGCGAAGTTCCTGCTTTCTCATCTCATGAGTCTTTAAGTTTCCAATCAGCTCATCCAGTGAAATCTTAACCAACTTATTTTCTTCCTAGATGGCTGTGACTTTTGATTCCCATGAATCTGGGAGATTCCTTAGAACCTTGCTAACTAATTCTTCAGAAGTGAATACCTTTCCAAGTAATTTCAGTTCACTTGTTATTATGGTAAACCTAGCCATCATCTCCTGGATGGGTTCAGACTCCTTCATGGAGAAGAGCTCATAGTTCATCATAAATAGTTCGTTCCTTGATATCTTCACTTGGTTTGTTCCTTCATGATCAGTTTGAAGTGCATCCCAGATCTCCGTTGTGTTAGAGCATGTAAATATCTTGTTGTACACATCAGGACCAAGACCACAGATGAAGATCTTCGTGGCCTTTGTATTCTTCTCCATCATTTTGAAATCTGCTGCCACGAATTCAGATGGGTCTTTGGGAAAAGTTTCATTTTTCCCATTTCTTTTAGTAGGAGTTAGTGGACCTCGATTCACTATAGTCCATAGTTCATAGTCTTCAGCCGTCAGAAAATCCTCCATTCTTGTCTTCCACCAACTATAGTATTTTCCGTTGAACAAAGGTGGCCTAGTTGTTGACTGCCCTTCATTAATCCCAGGTGGGACACTCATTTTGCTTTCAAGATCTCTCTAGGTGTTAACCACGCGTGAGAGAACCTGCTCTGATACTAATGGTTAATTTGAGTGACTTTCTGAATTACTAAAGAACTTTGGTTCTTTAACTAACTCCTTAAGCGTAAGCGAAATAGACAGTAAAACAAACACAACAATTTTACGTGAAAAAACACTTGGCTCAAAGGTGCAAAAACTACGACCTACCGTGTAGGGTTTTAACTTCAACTTCACCAAAACAAATGAGCTAAATGTATCGATTGCAAGACCTTTGGATCAATACCTACCAGATCTCCTACTTAAACTATTTAACTTAAAAGTTACTCTAGCTTGAAAACCCAAACAATTACTTCAACTCACTGATTATGTATAACACTTGATTACAACTCGATTTTCTAAAACACATTCACTAACTGACTCAAGAAGAACAATAAGACTAGTAATCAACTTGAGTGTTGAAAATATAGTTCCATGGTTGATGTGCAAAAGGATAGTCTCAGCAGTCCAAAAAGATAGTATTTAAGTTTACTAGGCTCCGAGATCTTTTAGGATTCCTATGCATAGTTAACTTCTCATTTGATAGGACTCCTACAGTTCCAAGGGCTCCACAATTCTTGTTACTATTGTCTATCACTTATGCAAGCATATCTTCTTGGACAACGACCCTTATCACATTAGCAGCCTTCTTCCAACAAACTCGGACTTGAGTAATTTTGTGAAAATGTTACTGCCTTGTAAGAACCTTCAACATCGACCTTGAGAACCTGGTTCTTAGAGCATTCCATCATCTACCTTGAGGACCTGGTTCTTTGATTATTTCCTCTTGACAAATTTTGTTAATCATCAAAACCCCAATACTTAACACCAGGAATTTCGCCAAGGGTGTTCAACCTTTCAACACGTCAATAATTTTTTTTGTTGATGAATGATGTACCAAATTTTTTAAATCAAATTATGCAGCATTTAGATAAACAATAAATAAATATTTAATTGAACTATAATTTTATAAATCAAAATTAAAATAACAAAAAAACAACATTAGAAATTTTAATAAAAGTAAGCATAAAACAAAAGGTAAGAGAGAGTCGAGAGCATTTGTAGTTTGTAGAGAGCTTTTACAACAACAATAACAACAACATACCTAGTAATATCCCACACCATGGGGTCTGGGGAGGATAGTGTGTACGTAGACCTTACCTCTACCTTGTAAGGATAGAGAGGTTGTTCCCAATAGACCTTCGGCTCAGGAAAGCATAAGCACCACATTAATGAAATGTAGACAAGAAGTGATAGTACCAAAAAGTCATATTAAAGCAGAATAAAAATAACAAGATAGTAAGGTGATCAACAATGAAAGAAAATAACGGATAGTCATAAAATCTACTGCCAACAGAAAGCGAAACTTTTAAATTATAAATTTTATTTAAGAAATAACTTTTAGTTAAAAATTACTTTTAAGATTAGTTGTTTGTTTCTTCATAAATTTTATGTTTTAAGAGTTATTTTATTAGGAAATTTTATAGATTTAAAAGATAGACTACATATGGTGGTCTCCGTTTAGTTTTGACAAACAAAATGGCCAGAACTTTAAACCCGTGAATAACACTTCACTTTGAACACCCTTAACCGTTGGACTGCCGCACTCAATTGTATTAAAGATGTTCAAAATATAATATATAACTATATAAAGTAGTATTTAACTTATACACGCATTATAATTTTCCGGCGAAGGGTGTGCGTTTGACCACCCTTAGCATAGGGTGGCTACGCCACCGCCATGAACAATACCCTTTAATAAATCATATATAATGCGGATCTGAATTAATTGCTTAAGTAAATATAAATATCATATGATTATTGAGAAAATAAAAATATAAAAAAAAACAGATTTTTGTGTATTAATTCCAAGGTCGTGTTGATCCTTTTGTATTATCTCTCATTCTGTCCTTTCAATTATCATTGGCGAGTTGTCCATATTCAAATATTCTGATGTTTTTGGTCGTGAGCAATCACATTTGCACGATGGTTGGAGCCCAACTTTTGTTAAGCTGTTTGAATTTTGAATTTGGTTTTTTTTTTTTAAAAGTCTTTGAAATATAAATTTGAAGAAAATGGTGTATTTATATTAATTGTATGAAAATAATTTTACATTACAACAACAATAACAACATACCCAGTAATATCCCACACTATGGAGTCTGGAGAGGGTATTGTGTACAAAAACCTTATCCCTACCTTGTGAGGATAGTGAGGCTGTTTCCAATAGACCCTCGGCTTAAGAAAGCATAAGCACCACATTAATGAAAATATAGACAAGAAGGGACAGTACCAAGAAGCCATATAAAAGCAAAATAAAAACAACCAGATAGTAAGGTGATCAACAATTAAAGAAACAACGGTTAGTCATAAAACCCTATTACCAACAGAAAGTGAGACTGCGTGCCAATATTATTGTTATGAACACTCTAGAATACCTATTGTACTACCCTAATCCTCGACCTCTATACCTTCCTATCAATGGTCATGTCCTCGATCAGCTGAAGGTGTGTCATGTCTTGCCTAACCACCTCTTCCCACCTCTTCTTTGGCCTACCTCTACCTCTCCGTAAGTCCTCCAATGTCAATCTCTCATGCCTCCTCACCGGGGCCTCTGTGCTCCTCCTCCTCACATGACCAAACCACCTAAGTCGCGCTTTTCGCATCTTGCCTCAATAGGGGTCACACCCACCTTGTCGCGAATAACCTCATTTTTTATCCTATCTAACCTAGTGTGCCCGCACATCTATCTCAATATCCTCATCTCTGCTAGCTTCATCTTCTGGACATGAGCGATATTGACTGACCAACACTCAACCCCATACAACATCGTTAGTCTGACTACCACTCTGTAGAACTTACCCTTAAGTTTCGGTGGCACCTTCTTGTAAGTGAGTCTCCATTTCATCTATCCCGCCCGAATACGATGTGTAACATATTCATCAATCTCCTCATCTCCCTGAATAATAGATCAAAGGTACTTAAAACTCCCTCTTCTAGGGATGACCTGCGAGTCCAGCCTCACCTTCCCTTCTCCTCCTTGAGTCTCGCCACTGAACTTGCACTCCAAGTATTCTGTCTTGATCCTACTCAACTTGAAACCTTTAGATTTCAGGGTCTGCCTTCATACCTTTAATTGCGCGCTCACACGATCTCGCGTCTCTTGAATCAATACGTTAGTTTTACATTAGTTTCTGCAAAGACCTATTTTAAGAGGTTCTGCGTTTTGAAGATGTTTTCCACTGAATTTTTTTAGAAAGTGTTTGTCTGAAGTTTATCAAAATCTGGTTTTTTTAAAGTTTTCGGAGCCAAAAAGTGTTTGTTTGGGGTTTCTTTTTTGCCAAAAACAGTCAAACATATATGTTTTTTTTCAAAAATTTCAAATTGAGTTGCAAACTCAAGTTTTTGGAAAACTTGAAACAAGTACGGAAATAGGTCGTGCATGTTTAATGTGACATTTTTTTTCTTTTTATCTAAAAAAAGTAAGTTTGTGAGGGGAAAAAAAATGCTTTTACATATCCTTGTTTGTTTGTACTGTTTTTACTACACAAAAGTTCATATTTTCAAACTCAGGACTAGAACTTGAGTGTTTGTGCAAACACTGAAGTAGAAAAATTGCACAAATCAACTTTTGGATCATTTCAGTCCCATACCGGTGGATGTGCCTATTATTATTTTGGTCCCAAGTTTAGAAATGAATGGAGGAAAATTGAAGCTCGTTTTGTAGCATTCTTTGAGGCAACGTATTTTCTCTTATATAAGGAGAGCTCTTTCACTTCTTTCAACACACCAACAAAGAGAGAAATAAAGAGTGAGGCATCACAGACAGGATATAAGAAAATAGTCTATGAGAAAAATAGAGAGTGTGAGCGATATTGTAGTGAGATATGAATATCAAAAGAGGGCTATTTCTTTTGAGTGTTGTAGTGGTCTTTGGAGTATTTTTCTCGGGCCTACAAAGTGTAAAATTCCTTATTATAGTGATATCATTTGCTTCTCTCTGGGTCGTGGTTTTTTTCCTTGTTCAGAAGAGTTTTCCACGTACAAATCTTGGTGTCATTGTCACTCTTTGATTATTGTTTATTATTGTATCTCGGTGCTACGTTACTATTCCGCTTTTATTATCGTGAATATTATTTCTGTGGGGAGTTTATCCACAACAACTAGTATCAGATCACAGGTTCTGCTTGTTCACAGAAATACTATTCATTGTCGGTAGTACTATACTCGGTGTAAAAAAAAAGTCCCGAGTAAAGTACGAGGTGGAAAAATTCAACGGAGATAGCGGTTTCTCAACATGGCAAAGAAGGATGAGGGATGTGCTTATTCAACAGGGATTACACAAGGTACTAGATGTTGATGCCAAAAAGCCCGATACCATGAAAGATGAGGATTGGGTTGACTTGAATGAAAAGGTTGCTAGTGCAATCAAGTTGCACTTATCAGATGATGTGGTAAATAACATCATTGATGAAGATACCGCATGTGGTATTTGGAAAAGGTTGGAAATCCTATACATGTCCAAAACGCTGACAAATAAATTGTACCTGAAGAAGCAGTTATACGCCCTACATATGGATGAAGGTACGAATTTTTGTCACATTTAAATGTGTTTAACGGACTAATCACACAGCTCGCCAACCTCGGGGTGAAAATCGAAGAAGAAAGTAAAGCCATCTTGTTGTTGAACTCGTTGCCATCTTCGTACGATAATTTGGCAACAACCATCCTGCACGGTAAGACTATCATTGAGTTGAAAGACATCACATCGGCTCTTTTACTCAATGAGAAGATGAGAAAGAAGCCAGAAAATCAAGGGCAAACTCTCATCACACAAGGTAGAGGCCGGAGTTATCAGAGGAGTTCGAGCAACTATGGTAGATCCGGAGCTCGCGGGAAGCCTAAGAGACGATCCAAATCAAGAGCTAGAAATTGCTACAATTGTGATTAACTAGGTCACTTCAAAAGAGATTGCCCAAATACAAGGAAGGGCAAAGGTGAAACCAGTGGCCAAAAGAATGACGACAACACAACTGTCGTGGTACAAAACAATGATAATGTTGTTTTCTTCATAAACGAAGAAGAGGAATGCATGCACTTGGCAGGTCCAGAGTAGGAATGGGTGGTTGACACATCAGCATCTTATCATGCCGCACCGGTAAGAGATCTTTTTTGTAGATATTTAGCAGGTGATTTCGACACTGTGAGAATGGGTAACACGAGTTACTAAAAGATTTCGGGGATTGGTGACATTTGTATCAAGACAAATATCGGATGCACATTGGTTCTAAAATACGTATTGCATGTACCTGATTTGCGGATGAACTTAATCTCGGGAATTGCTTTAGACCGAGATAGATAATAGAACTATTTTGCAAATCAAAAGTACAGACTCACCAAGGGATCATTGGTGATCGCAAAGGGAGTTTCTCGTGGCATGTTGTACAGGACAACTGCAGAAATATGCCGAGGAGAATTGAACGCGGCACAAGATGAGATTTCTGCAGATTTGTGGCACAAAAGAATGGGTCATATGAGCGAGAAGAGATTGCAGATTCTTGCCAGAAAATCACTCATTTCTTATGCTAAAGGTACAATGGTAAAACCTTGTGACTACTGTTTATTTGGTAAGCAACATAGAGTCTCATTTCAGACATTGTCTGAAAGAAAATTGAATATACTTGATTTGGTATATTCTGATGTTTGTGGTACAATGGAAATTGAATCGATGAGCGGTAACAAATATTTTGTTACTTTTATTGATGATGCTTCACGAAAATTGTGGGTTTATATTTTGGAAACCAAAGATCAGGTGTTTCAAGTTTTCCAGAAGTTCCATGCTCTGGTGGAAAGGGATACTGGTCGAAAGCTAAAGCGTCTCCAAAGTGACAATGGAGGTGAGTGTACTTCAAAGGAATTTGAAGACTATTGTTCAAGTCATGGGATCAGACATGCAAAGACAGTTCTTGGAACCCCACAGCACAATGGTGTAGCCGAGAGGATGAACCGCACCATTGTTGAAAAAGGTGAGAAGCATGCTCGGAATGGCTAAACTGCCCAAGTCATTCTGGGGTGAAGCAGTTCAGACAGCATGTTACCTGATCAATAGGAGTCCATCAGTCCATTGGAGTTTGACATCCCAGAGAGAGTTTGGACCAATAAGGAGGTGTTCGGTTGCAGAGCTTTTGCACATGTACCAAAGGAGCAGAGAACAAAGATGGATGATAAATTCGCTCCCTGCATATTTATCGGATATGGAAATAAAGAGTTCGGGTACAAATTGTGGGATCCTGTAAAGAAGAAGGTCATTAGAAGTAGAGATGTAATCTTCCAAGAAAGTGAAGTTGGAGTTGTAAATGATCAGCCAAAGAAGGCCAAGAATGGTATAATTCCTAACCTTGTTATCATTCCTTCTAACAATCCCATAAGTGCAGAAAGTAGGGCCGACGTGGTTGCCGAGCAGGGGAAGCAACCTTGTGAGGTTATTGAGCAGGGGGAGCAACTTTATGATGATGTCTAGCAAGTGGAGCACCCCACTCAGGGAGAAGAACAACCTCAACCTCTGAGGAGATTAGAAAGGCCAAGGGTAGAGTCATACAGGTATCCTTCAGTGATGACGGGGAGCCAGAAAGTCTTAAGGAGTTGTTGTCCCATCCAGAAAATAATCAGTGGATGAAAGCTATGCAAGAAGATATGGAATCTCTACAGAAAAATGGCACGTACAAGCTGGTTGAACTTCCAAACGGTAAAAGACCACTCAAATGTAAGTGGGCCTTTAAACTCAAGAAAGATGGAAATGGAAAGCTGGTCAGATACAAAGCTCGATTGGTGGTTAAAGGTTTCGAACAGAAGAAAGGTATTGATTTTGATGAAATTTTCTCACCTGTTGTCAAAATGACTTCTATTCGTACTATCTTGAGCTTAGCAGCTAGCCTAGATCTTGAAGTGGAGCAATTGGATGTGAAAACTGCATTTCTTCATGGAGAGTTGGAAGAGGAGATTTATATGGAGCAGCCAGAAGGATTTGAAGCCGCTGGAATGAAACACACAGTGTGAAAATTGAATAAGAGTCTTTATGGGTTGAATAAGGCACCAAGGCAGTGGTATATGAAGTTTGACTCATTCATGAAAAGTCAAACATACATAAAGACCTATTCTGATCCATGTGTATACTTCAAAAGATTTTCTGATAACAACTTTATTATATTGTTGTTGTATGTGTATGACATGTTGATTACAGGACAAGACAAGGAGTTGATTGCAAAGTTGAAGAGATATTTGTCCAAGTCATTTGATATGAATGACTTGGGCCCAACACAACAAATTATGGGGATGAAGATAGTTCTAGAGTAAACAAGCAGAAAGTTGTGGCTATCTCAGGAGAAGTACATTGAACAAGTACTGGAACGCTTCAATATGAAAAGTGTTAAGCCAGTCAGCACAACTCTTGCTGGTCATCTGAAGTTGAGCAAGAAGATGTGTCCTACAACAATGGAGGAGAAAGGGAACATGGCTAGAGTTCCTTATTCTTCAGCAGTCGGAAGCTTGATGTATGCAATGGTATGCACCAGACCTGATATTGCTCATGCAGTTGGTGTTGTTAGTAGGTTCCTTGAAAATCCCGAAGAAGAATATTGGGAAGCAGTCAAGTAGATACTGAGGTACCTGAGAGGTACTACTGGAGATTGCTTGTGTTTTGGAGGATCTGGTCTAATCTTGAAGGGCTATACAGATGCTGATACGGCAGGTGATATTGATAATCGTAAATATACTACTGGATACCTGTTCATATTTTCAGGGGGAGCTATATCATGGCAGTCGAAGCTGCAGAAATGTATCGCACTCTTTACAACTGAAGCAGATTGCTGCTACTGAAGCTGGCAAGGAGATGGTATGGCTGAAACGATTTCTTCAAGAACTTAGATTGCACCAGAAGGAATATATAGTCTATTGTGACATTCAAAGTGCAATATACTTGAGCAAAAACACCATGTATCATGCAAGGACAAAGCATATCGACGTGAAATATCACTGGATTCGAGAAAGAATAGATGATGGATCTATGCAGGTCAAGAAGATCCATACAAGTGAGAATCCTTCAAATATGCTGATCAAGGTGGTACCGAGAGACAATTTAGAGCTATGCAAAGAACTTGTCAGCATGCACTCAAACTAGAAACCCCTATTTTACCTCCTTCAGATGAATGGAACTGGAGGGAGAGATTGTGGGATCCATCCCATTTGTAATAGGCATGTGTCTATTATTACTTTGGCCCCAAGTTTGGAAATGAATGGAGGATAATTGAAGCTCCTCCTGTAGCATTCTTGGAGGCTACGTATTTTCTCCTATAAAAGGAGACCTCTTTCACTTCTTTCAACACACCAACAAAGAGAGAAAGAAAGAGTGAGGCATCACAGACAGGGTATAAGAAATAGTCTGTGAGAAAAATAGAGAGTGTGAGCGATATTGTAGTGAAGTGTGAATATCAAAAGAGAACTATTTCTTTTGAGTGTTGTAGTGGTCTTTGGAGTATTTTACTCGGGATTACAAAGTGTAAAATTCCTTACTATATCAGTTGCTCATCTCGGGGTCGTGGTTTTTTTCCTTGTTCATAAGGGTTTTCCACGTAAAAATATTGGTGTCATTGTCACTCTTTTATTATTGTTGATTATCATAGCTCGGTACTACGTTATTATTCCACTTTTATTACCGTGAATATTATTTCTGTGGGGGGGTTTATTCCCAACAGTTTGACAATATAAAGTATTAATACTTAATATAAGATTCAGAAATTTGAATCATATCACTGTATAGTATAAGTTATCAAAGTATTGAATTTACAGAAAAGCATTGGCTAGTCAGTTTCGGACTGGTAGTTAAAAAATAGCCAGTGTTTTAAAAGTCACTAAAAAATAGCCACTATTTTGCTACAATACGAAAAGTTCTGGCATAATATACTGGAGATCGGTGCACATGTGTATGAACTTGCAGCATATTATGTTGGCACTCTAACACACGAAAAGTTCCAGCATATTGGAGCACCTGTGTATGAACTTCTAGCATATTATGATGGACCAGTATATTATGCTGGAATATTTTTCGAATTTTGAACAGTGTTTTCGTTTAGATTTATCTTTACATGAAAAGTGGCTAAATTTTGATTACTTTTGAAACTGTGGCTATTTTTCAATTATCACTTGTAAATCTGACTATTTTTTAATTTCACCCGAATTTACAGTGTGCTATAGGGCCCGTTTAGTAGGACTCATTAGGAATTACAATACATCTATAAAACTGTAAAAATTGCATGGGGTGCCTTATTTGGTCACCCCCTTTTAACTTATACCTGTTTATTTTTCCGTTTGCATCCGTTCTCATTTTTGTAATAAGCGTTTTAAAGAGAAGATTTTGCCTTTTAGGACTATTGACAAAACTGTAGACTGCACGACAAAACTTCAGCATGTTTTGGCATGAAGTTTAGCAAATGAACTAAATAACTTAAGCATGTTTAGTCTGAAGTTTTAGCAAATGAACTAAATAACTTAAGCATGTTTAGTCTGAAGTTTTAGCAAATGAACTAAATAACTTAAGCATGTTTAGTGTGAAGTTTTAGCAAATGAACTAAATAACTTAAGCATGTTTAGTCTAAAGTTTTAGCAAATGAACTAAATAACTTGAACATGTTAAGTCTGAAGTTTTAGCAAATGAACTAAATAACTTCAGAATGCATTAGCACAAACTCATTAGAAAATTACATATTGCAAGACAAAAACTAAAGCATGTTTAGTCTGAAGTTTTCGCAAATGAACTAAATAACTTAAGAATGTTTACTCTGAAGTTTTAGCAAATGAACTAAATAACTTCAGCATGCATTAGCAAAAACTCATTAGAAAATTACATACTGCAAGACAAAAACTTAAGCATGTTTGGTCTGAAGTTTTCGTAAATGAACTAAATAACTTCAGCATGTTTAAACTGAAGTATTAGCAAATGAGCTAAATAACTTCAGCACTCATGACAAAACTGTGGACTGCAGGAGCATGCATTAGCATGAAGTTTTAGCTTCAATGTACTAAAACTTCATGCTATATTAGCATGAAGTTTTAGCTTCAATGTAAAACAAATTCATGCTATATTAGAATGAAGTTTTTGCTTCATCACGCGATGAGGATATCATCACGCGATTTATCAGGGGTGTAAGTGTCATGTTATTACGGATTTTTTGTCGGCTACCAAATCAATAATTTTTAAAAATAGGGTATAGGTTAAAAGGTGACACAAATATAAGGTAAGCTTCAAATCCCCCTATAAAACTCAATATTCATTATACAAGGTCTGATTTTCTTTTTCCTATCCGCATAAAATTTGGTATAACTTACACATTATTCTTGTTCTCATCCAAAACAAACTTTTTATTTTGTTTTAAAAGTAAAAACATTATATTATATAGACAACAACAACAAACTCACTAAGATAAATATAGTGACGAGCGCGAATAAATCTAATAGACCTCGGCTTAGGGAACAATGGAGATAAGATAAATCAGCCAAGTAGCAAATAATGGTAACAACAACATAGTATAGTGACGAGCGCGAATAACACATCATGTAATAGTAAAGGACCATGATAAGATAATACAAAAATAATCCTAGTACTACTAGTAAGCCTAGGAGGAACACGCTACAACCTACAACCCTAATCCTCGACCTCCACACCTTCCTGTCGCGGGTCATATCCTCGGTAAGTTGATGTCATGTCTAATTACCTCTCCTCAATACTTCTTAGGCCTACCCCTCCCTTCCTCAGACCCACAATGGACAACCCCTCAAACCTCTTGACCGGAGCATCTATGTCTCTCCTCTTCACATGCCCAAACCATCCCAACCTCGATTCCTGCAACTTATCCTCCATAGATGTCACTCCTACCTTGTCCTTAGTAACTTTATTCTTAATCCTATCCTTCTTAGTATGCCCACATCCATCTCAATATCCTCATTTCAGTTACTTTCATCTTCTGGACATAGAATATATGATATATTTAATTTACAACCAGACATCCGAGAAGAAATAATTTCTATATTACAATTTCTGCATTATTATTCCCCGCACTGTCAATCCATGCATTACTAACTCCCACATTACTATCCTAAAATATTACTAATTCCTTTTGCATTTCTGTTTTTTAAGGTTCTCCCATTTCCTTTAAAGAATTAATAGTGGCTCCCTATATTACTAATTCCTAATTGTTTCGCAACATGACTTAGACCATTGACCCTTTAGTTAAGGTAGAGGTGTTTACGCTTATATTGTCTCTTAGATCTGAAGTTGTACAGTACTTCTTGACCTCTTAATATTTAAGATGCTTACATTATTATTTACAATTTTAATCGTAATAGAGTATTACTATTTATGAATGATGCCCTCAAAGAGTGGGTGTAATTACATAAATTTCAACTTGAGGTCAATCAACAACATATAGATTTCAGTTACGCGTTTAGAATCTATTTAAGATAGTTTTATAAGGCATATAAAATTGACCATTTTCACTTAAAATATGACCATTTGGTAACGCGTAATATACATGGTGATAAGTACATCATGCACCATTTCTTTATAGGCAGAAGAAGAGAAATATCCGAATTATGAATATGATCTTATAAATACTGTTCTACACTCATTATACTTTAAATTTCTCTGTCAACCAAATAAGTTAAATTATTCGATAAATAAAGGATGAATACATACGGAGACACCTAAAGTTGGTATGATTATTCATTTAGACACCTAAACTCGAGAGTGTTCCTATTGAACACTTATACTACCTGAAACTTATTTCAATTAAGCATTTCTGCCAAACTTACAAAGTTTATGCAATGCACTCGCTGCTGACGTGGCGAATGACGAATAATAAAATGACATATATTAGTTTGAGTAAAAAAAGGAAAAACTATGGTGTTCTTCACTTTTTTCATGTGTGTTCTTGTTCCAAGTACGATTTTAATCCAAATTTGTTATAATTTTAACTAAAGATTCCCCACAACGACCCAAAGACAACCCAAATATTAATTTCCCAAACTTTCATCAAATCAAGTAATCCATTTTAAACCTTCAAGCTTTTTAAAGACCCCATTAATTGTGTTTCGATTTGAAATGAAGAACTCGGGCTCATTTCAGTTTTAATCAATAGGGTGGGGTGCTCCTGGATAAGAGTGACGATTGGAGATGGGTGGAGTGAAGAGAAGGGTTCGGCCATGAGGGTTAGAGAGGAGGGTGGCGGAGGATTCGGTGGTGAGGAGGGGGGAGCTTAGTAGCGGCTGGTAGTGGAGAGAAAGAAGAAAAAGAAGAAGGAAGAAATAAATCAATGGTGGAGGCACAACAATGGTTAAAGTGGAGGAAGCAATGGTGAAAATGGTGGTGGAGAGAAAGAAGAAGAAGAAGGAAATAAAAAAGAAAAAAAAATTGTTTTTCTGGGTTTTTACGCGCCTGTATTGTATGAAATTCACTTCATGTGCCAACTCAGCAAGAAGTGCTTAATTAAAATAAGTATCGGCAGTATAAGTGTTCAATAAAAAGACCCTTAAATTTAAATATCTAAATGAATAATCGTATCAATTTTAAGTGTCTCCACGTATATTCAGCCATAAATAAAATTGGAGATGCATGGACACAAATCATGGATCGGCATTTCTTTGTCCTTCAGTGTCGATAATAATGAAGCTTTGTAAAGTTCGAGGAAAAGGAAGCTTACATGACTGACGCAACAAAAAAAGGGTTTTTAACCCATATGCATGCTCGGTCAAAAATATTTACAATATATATATATATATTTGTTGGTTATTCTTTTGAGGTGGCTGCTATTTAAATTAATTTCTTTTACACGTCAATTATAAAGTAATTATAAGCACACTATTGTGATAAGTATTAATCAATATTCAATAATATGAGAAAACAAGTTAAAATTCACTAAGCTATATCTATAATATATTAAAAGCACAAATACTCTTATTGAAATATCATTCACCTTTTTTATCCTTTTAAAATAGAGTTCACACTAGATAAAATAATCATTTAATTATTATCCTAATACTTAGGGCTTTAAAAGAAACTAAAATTTTATTATTAGATTTTTTCTTATTGAAATTAAATAAGAAATCCTAAAATTAAGGACTTTAAAATAGATATTATTTAAGAAAAGTAAGAGTATTACGTTTCTTTTCCTTATATATACTCACGGTAATTTCCATAGAAAAATGTTCACATTGATTCCTCTTATTAGGGAACCTATAATTCTAACATGTTTCTATATACTGTTAGCAAGAGATTTTGTACTTAATTAAATATTTATTCTAATTATTAATATAGTTTTCAATATTACATAAACCGATGAATATAATAATATTATGCTCGAGTATCAGAAAAGTTCAAAAATAATTTGTATCTTCTATACTATCATAAAAGTATGAAATCTCAACAAATAATTAAGTCTTTGAATTAATAAAGCAGCAAAAAAGCCAATTCAATTTTGTTTCAAAATGATTATATAAGTAAATTTATTTGCTAAGTTGATAAAACATTTAAGGTACACAAATTGTTTTATACTATAAGAGCATTTGTCGTGAAAGAAATAAGAAAAATAGAGCAGAATTTATTATAATATAGTACTAAAAGTTACATTGCTAAAATGCTAAGTTGAAGAAATAAGGATATAACATAAGACAAAAAATATTCAAATAAATTGCCATTATTATTTTTATATCCATTTCAATAAATGATAGCTCCATATATTTTTCATATCGTATTACATTATTTTTTGTAATTCAATATTATCTATTAAGACTTTATATTGTTATTATCAATATTTTTCTAGGATCTATAGTTCTATCCCTTCACTCACAAATTTTTAAAAGACCAAAAGATTCAAATACTTCAATTTGTTTTATTATCTTTGAATAATTATTGTAAAGTATTTTTTGTTATTTGTTTGTAGTATTTGGTAATAAAGATAACAATAGTTTTCATAAGATATATATTCCATGCCTCATAAATCATAGTAAGACATAAAAAGACTTATGTGGAGTAAGATTTATTTATCTAATGAGTTAGCTTAGTGAGGTTAAGGGTGTGTTTGGTATGAAGGAGAACATTCTTCGTAGAAATTGTTTTCCAAGAAAATAAAACAAGTAATAATCTTATTTATTTCCCGGTGTTTGATACGCAAATTAAGAAAAATAACTTTTCAAGAGTATTCATAAATAATTTAAATATAATAAACGTAATGGCATAAACTTTCGAACCAACAACCTTCTGAACCCGCAAATTTTATTAACTTTCGAAACCGCGAAATTTCGAACTCGTAAACTTCCAAACACATGAACCTCCGAACTCATATTTTGAAACTTGTAAAATTTCGAACCTGTAAACCGAAAGATAAAAAAACTAGAACTGAAATACATAAAAAAAAAAGTGTTCTTTTCGGGAGGGGGCGTGCAGGGAAGGGGGGTGTGTGTGCAGGAAAACGAAAAAACAAAAATTTAAAATTATAAAAAAAAAAGAAAAACTTTTTTTTATGGGGGTGGGGGGAAATAGGGTGGGGTGAGGGTGGATGGTGCAGAAAAATGAAAAAAAAAATTTAAATACAAAAAAAAAAAAGTTAAAAACATAATTTTTTGGGGGGTGGGGGATAGGGGGGGTGGAATGCAAAAAAACTAAAAAGCAGAAATTTAAAATTACAAAAAAAAAAAAGTTAAAAACATAATTTTTTGGGGGGTGGGGGATAGGGGGGGTGGAATGCAAAAAAACTAAAAAGCAGAAATTTAAAATTACAAAAAAAAAAAAGTTAAAAACATAATTTTTTGGGGGGTGGGGGATAGGGGGGGTGGAATGCAAAAAAACTAAAAAGCAGAAATTTAAAATTACAAAAAAAAAAAAGTTAAAAACATAATTTTTTGGGGGGTGGGGGATAGGGGGGGTGGAATGCAAAAAAACTAAAAAGCAGAAATTTAAAATTACAAAAAAAAAAAAGTTAAAAACATAATTTTTTGGGGGGTGGGGGATAGGGGGGGTGGAATGCAAAAAAACTAAAAAGCAGAAATTTAAAATTACAAAAAAAAAAAAGTTAAAAACATAATTTTTTGGGGGGTGGGGGATAGGGGGGGTGGAATGCAAAAAAACTAAAAAGCAGAAATTTAAAATTACAAAAAAAAAAAAAAAAAAAGTAATAATATTTTTTGTGGGGGTAGGGGGTTAGGGTAGGTGGTGAAGGAAAAAAAACTAAAATTTGAAGAAAAAAAAACCTTTTTAGCAAATGGGGTAGGGTTAGGTGGTGGGTGTGAGGGAGCGGGGTGAATTGGTGAGGATGGGGAAGGTTAAGAAGGAGTTTTGGAAAATATTTTCCCTTTCTTTTGATAAGGAAAATATTTTTCCTTCATACCAAACACATTCATTATATTTAGAAACTTACATTTTTTTCTTTGATATTTTTTCAATAACTCAAATACATTATTTAATTTTAACTCAAATATATATATATATATATATATATATATAATTTTTAAAAATTACATATTTATCTATATAAGTTTTGCGCATACCCTAATACTAGTAGTATAAAAAGAAAAAAGAATTAGCATATAGTAACTTAAATCCTTTTCCATATAGTGAAAGACAACGGCTAGGGCAAAGTTGTTCAACTAGCACAAAGTGAAGTATCAAGACACTCCTGAAGCATGAACTGCAGCAATGACAATACAATCAAACTTCTATATAACAGCCTTTGTTCCGATATTTTTTGGCTGCTATAGTGAAATGTTATTATAGAGGACATATATTATAACATAATATAATAATCGGTTCCGACAAAAACTCTATTTATGACGAATGACTATTATATAGGGATGTTATAGAGAGGTCTGACCGTACCTGCCAAACAATAGAGGAAAGATGCTAAGTGCACCAGCTCTTGTCAAGTCCCCTCCAGGTACTGTAAGCCTTCCCCGACATCATATCACAAGCATTAAAAATGCATCACCAGTCACGACGTAGTTTTGCTTCCATAGATAATAAGCTAAACGAAGAACAGTGACATATCGAGCCACATCAAATCAAGCTCAATACGAATGTGAGGAAGATTCAAGGGAAGAAATAGAAGTCAGTTAACAATGCGATAGAATTCAAAACCTATCTTCAGTTGATGAACCTCATACTGAGACATCTTCAAGAAGCTTTTACTTGAAAGATGTAAAATTTCATTGCCAAAATAAGGGAACTTACATGATTATCTTTACAGGACAACAGAAAGACAAGGTTTATCATTTGTAATTATCCTGGAAAAGAATACTACCATTTGGTGACTGTACAGAACTCACTACCATACACAAACCTGCTGGATCAAGTGAACAAACTAAATCTCCAGATAAAAAATGGAGAATGGACGTTTCCCAAATGCTCATCGAAAAACAACCAATTTCAGACATGATGGGGACTTCTTGCAGCATTCTCGTCCTGCAAACAAAACTTAATGAATGAGCTAGGAGAAGAATCCATCCTCAAAATTAGGTACAATGCTGCTACTTATCCTACTACTTCACAGCCAATTGAAGCTCATTCCAAGCAGAAATAGTGTTGCGATCAAAATCATGCATCAAGTGGCACCATAGTTTAGAAAAAAAGTAGCACGACAGTTAAAAGGAGCAATGTCTGTGCCATTGTCACACCGAGTTTGAGATAGAAATAGGAAAGAGCTCAAAAGAAAGGCGATAGGCAGTAAGTAGGTGAGAAGAGGCAAACGTTCTATGTAATACAGCAGTAATTACCCCAATTTCAGAAACCTACTAACCACTATCTAACATGTGCTACTAATAAATATCTTACTGGTTGCCTCCTTTTGCAGTACCCCAAAGAGCATTATCATTTTAAACTACTTCCTAAAATTAACCACCCAATCTAGCAGCTTTCAATCCGAAGTTGGGGTCGATATATGGATTCTCATTTTCCATGTCACTTAATTTTAATTAATTTGTATCACCTATATGTATCATTTTAGGATATATCAATTAGGCCGTAGAAACCGCCTCTTGTAGAAATGCAGGGTAAAACTGCGTACAATAGATCCTTGTAGTCCGGCCCTTCCCCGAACCCACGCATAGCGGGAGCTTAGTGCACCGGGCCAGTGTTGTAAATAGTGCTCGCTACAGCGCTAAAAGCGTGTAGCGAGGCGAGGCGTGAAGGTGTCGCTTCAGATGGTCTGTTGCGTAGCGATCGCCTCTCTCTGTGTTGCGTGAGGCGACATTGTCGCGAGAAGCGACTGTAGCGTCGCTATTTTGTTTAAAAAGAAAATAGAGGGCTGGGCGAGATTTAAGTCTGAGAATTAGGGCTTTTCAGTTTTCACCTTCGAACTTGGAACAAAAAAATAGAGGCTTTTCACCTGCTACTGCTCGACCTTCTTCATCAGCTCATCTTCATCATCTGCTTCATCTTCTTCAAGGCTTCAAGCTACTGCTCGAGCTCGACCAGACCAGGTATGTTTCTTCTTCTTTCTTCTTTCTCCTTCGATGTTTCTTCTTCTTTCTTCTTTCTCCTTCTTCTTCTTCTTCTTCTCTTCTTCTTTCTCTTTTCTTTCTCTGTTATTTGTCGAAAAACAGACCCATTTGTCGAAACTTCTTTCTCCTTCCTCCTTTCTCCTTCTTCTTCTTCTCTTCTTCTTTCTCTTTTCTTTCCTCTGTTTTTTGTCGAAAAAACAGACCCTCTGTTTTTTGTCGAAAAAACAGACCCTCTGTTTTTTGTCGAATTTCGAAAGTTTCTTTCTCCTTCTTCTCTTCTTCTTTCTATTTTCTTTCCTCTGGCTTTTTTTTTTCTTTACTGTTTTTTCCGGACAGAGGCAGTAGCCTGCCCTTTTTTGTTTGCTCAATTTTTTCAATTATAGAATTATAGTATAATAGAATAGAATTAATTGCATATTGACGTGTAATTTTGTTTTCTATAAAACAACACTGAAAATTGAAATGGCGTCATCCGATAGTAATAAACGAAATGATGTAGCTTGAAATTATGCTATACCAGGCTCATCAAGATCCGCAATCAAATGTGTGTTTTGTGAAAAAACATATAATGGTGGGATAACTCGTCACAAGCAACATTTGATAGGTGGATTTAAAAATGTAATACAATGTTCAAAATGTCCGCCCGAAGTTAGGGAGGAAATAAAAACATTTGTTGAAAAGAAAAATATGACAAGAACTCAAATGAATTTTGANCAAAAGATATCTTCTGGTTCTAGTGGGGCAGCCACGTCACGTGCGGCGACAAAAGGTCCCCTCAATCTTTATTTCCCGGCAAAACAACAAGAAAAGGGAAAAGGTGAAGAAGGCTCAGGTTTAGAAGCCAAAAAGATTTTGAGGGATCGCGCCGTAAGTGCCTTTGCAGCATGGATTTACGATGCAGGACTTCCTTTCAACTGTGTTAACTACTCTACTTTTGATAAATTCATTGGGGCCGTAGGACAACATGGCCCAGGAATGAAGCCTCCTAGCTATCATGAAGTTAGAGTAACTCATCTTAAAAAAGAGGTGAAAAAGGTAGACCAAATTATTGAGGAGCATAAGGTGGAATGGAACAAGTTTGGATGTTCCATCATGATGGATAAATGGACAGCACGTAATGGAAAAATGTTCATAAATGTGTTGGTAAACTCTCCAAGAGGGAGTGTTTTTCTTGAATCTCACGATGCTAGCAACTCTTCAACGGATACTAACAAAATGTACAGCTTGTTTAAAAAAACTATTGATAAAATTGGAAAGGAAAATGTTGTACAAATTGTTACAGATAATGCTAGTGAGAATGTTAGTGCGGGTAGGAGGATGGAAACTAATTATCCACACATTTATTGGACTCCATGTGCTGCCCATTGTATCAACTTGATGTTTGGTGACATATTCAAGGAGAACCCATATGCTTCAGGTAACTTTAAATAGCTATCTTTAAAATCTTTAACTTTATTGTTACCTTTACAGTTTTCCTATTAAATATTAACTCTAAAATTGTTTTGGTTACCTTTACAGTTTTCTCTAAGGCCGTCAAGGTATATTCTTACATTAGTCAGAGGCCGTTGTTGTTGAATTTGATGAGGAAATTCACAAATGAAAGAAATTTGGTGAGACCGGCCAAGACTAGATTTGCAACGGCTTTCTTAACTTTGCATAGTTTTTACTTGCAAAAGAAGAACTTGAGAAAACTAGTTCTTTCAAATGAATGGAAAGATAATAGATATGCAAAGGAAGCCGCGGGGAGAGAAATTGCCAAAGTTCTTATTTCTCCATCATTCTGGAATGATGTTGTTCGGGCTCTTAAAGTTGGTGGCCCTTTGATTAGGGTGCTTCGTATGGTAGATGGGGAGAGAAAACCACCAATGGGCTATATTTATGAAGCTATGGATAGAGCCAAAGAGTCTATTGCAGCGTCATTTGAGGGAGAGGTTAGGAAATATGAGAAAGTTTCTGAGATCATTGATAGCAGGTGGACGGATCAAATGCACAAACATTTGCATGCAGCAGGCCATCTTCTTAACCCAGGATTATTTTATAAGAACATTAGAGATGATACTTTGACTCAAGAGGTGTGGATTGGATACTATGCATGTCCGGAGAAGTTGGTCCCTAATTCAGTAATGATAGATCAAATAGGGGAGGAGTTTGGTAGGTACTCACAAGTAGAGGGCCTATTTGGTTTACAGACGGCCATTAGAGCCAGAGACATAAGGTTGCCAGGTAACTAACTTTAATATAAATATCCTTATAACTTTAATTTAATTTATTTGATTTATACTAATTAAATTTTAAAATATTTTTCTATAGTTGAATGGTGGAAGCAATTTGGACACCAAACTCCAAACTTGCAAAAGTTTGCCATCAAAGTGCTAAGCCTAACTTGTAGTGCATCTGGATGCGAGAGAAACTGGAGCGTATTTGAGCATGTAAGAAAGAGATTTATTATATTATTAATATATTCTATATTGTACTACTATTAGAGTATTAGTATCTATTAATTAAATTAATTAATCTAAACAACTTATGCGCAGATTCACTCCAAGAAAGGGAATAGGCTTGAGCTATCGCGCCTCAATGATCTAGTGTATATTAAATACAATAGAACATTGAGGCGACGTTATGAAGCTCGCGATACCATTGATCCAATCTTGTTGGACAACATTGATGAGGCAAATGAATGGTTAACTGGAGCCCCTCAAAATCATGAAGATGAAGAAGTGTATGAAGGAGATGATCTTGATTGGGGTATTGTTTCTACGGCGACAGGACTTGAGGAGAATATCTATGGTCTTAGAGGGAGTTCTTCAAGTTACAAGGGAAAGGGAGTAGCAAGTTCAAGTGGCCGGCCCCTAATTGATGAAGAATCTGAGGATGAAGAAGATGATAGCCAATATAATGCTAGTATTCATGAAGTTGTTGACTTTGAAAATCTTGAAGAAGAATAGATGTTGCTTGTTTTAGACTATTAGACTTTAGTTTATCAGTTTATGAATCTAGTATCAACTATGAGTTTATGACTATTTATTGAGTCTTTAATTTTTGAATGATAGTTATTAATATATTATTGTTATTGAATTTTTAGTTATATATAATATTTTATGTTTTTGTATAAATTGTCGCTTCACATCAAAAAGGCGAGCGCTTCGCTGCGCGCCTCTCGCCGCAGCGAAGCGGGCCCTCGTCGCTATTTGTCGCCGCACGCTGTTCAAAACACTGCACCGGGCTGCCCTTTAGGACATACCAATTAGTTGGGATCACGTCTTAGTCATGTTAGTAAGTTATCTTAGGTCCAATGGTTGCTGGAGTTTGTCTTTTATGCCAATATACAATGTAGAGAACTAAAAAGTAGAAGCAAGTTTAAATATATGCACTACAAGTTTAGCCAGCAAAACATTTCTCACAGAGGATTGTGGTACCTAAATGCAAACAACTCAGATATTTAGGCTCGTTATTTAAGGAGAATGAAATAATAGATGAAGATGTTACACATAAAATAAAAATCGGATGGTTGAAATGGAAAGTGCGACTGGAGTGTTCGGTGATATAAAGATGCCTACCAAAGTGAAAGACAAGTTCCATAAAACGATAATAAGCCCGGTAATGTTATATAGGAGTGAATGTTGGGCTGCAAAAGTTCAACACGTCCACAAGATGAGTGTCGTGTAGCTGCGGATGCTATGATGGATTTACGGTCCCATAAGATTAGACAAGCTGAAAATGAGCACATTCGCTATAAGGTGCAAGTAGCTCACATTGGGAATAAAATGAGAGGTCTCGAGATGGTTTAGTTATATCCTGCGTCGACCTCCAGATGCACCGGTTTGTGGGCGTGAGATCATGTGAGTGAAGGTGTTAGAAGGGAACGAGGTAGACATAAATCACATGGAAGGAAGTTGTCTCATAAGATCTACAATCTCATGGAATCCATTTTAGCGAAAGATAGAGCACAATAGAGAAAAGATCTATACAGGCGATTACCAATTAGTTTGGAATATGTTTTAGGCATGATAGCACACTACTTTAGGTCCTATGCTTTCTAGGAGCATATTAGTCCTATTAGAGATTTTTATGACCGGATAAAATATAGAGAACCTCTAGTGCTTTTATTTTTATTCTTATTTTATATAATATTGGCCTGATATGAATTTAAATGAAAAACATGGTCAGTGATTATTCACACCTTGACTTGTTTGGGGCAGAGTAGTTGCTGTTGTTTGAAGATGTAGAAAACTTATTGTGTTAGAGAAACTTTTAAAATGTTGGAGTGAAACAGGCTTAAATAGAGAGACATGAACAATGAGGATTTAGATAGCCAATCCCAGTATGCTCAGAACTGAGATGCAGTTATAGTTGCTGCACTTAGAATTAAATCAGAGAGGAAAGAGGCTGGAGTAAGGTTAGCATGGGGATAGAAGTTAGAACTAAAGGTGAAAGCTGCTGCGGTTGGGTGGTTAACTTTTAGCCAGTACATAAAAAAGATTACTGAGGTTCATTATTAAAATAAAAAAGGCAGAAAAAGGAAAGAGAGGTTAATTGACATCGATATGCTGAAAACAAGCTAATTCCTTCATATGCATGTGTGGTTCTAGTTCCTTCCTCATCAAAGTACATGGAAATATTAGGGAAGCAAGCAACCAATATGCTCAAGAGTCTAAGAAGTTTACTATCAAACCAAAAAACAAGAGATTAAATTAGTCAAAGACACACTGAAAATTCAGAAAAACTAGAGAGGGGTAGACTAACTAGAGGGATATGAATAGACAGAGTACTATGGTGATGATCACAAAGATAATTTCTTTATGAAACAAGGCTAAGTTGAACGAGTATAAAAAGTACTTGAAAAGAATAATTGAACTTTGGAAACAAGACTTTACAGGCTTCAAAGCACTTAAAGAAATTAAACTAAACTCAAAGAAAACCTGTCAAACAATGGAAAAATGGAATCTGCCATTGGAAACAAATTGACAAGGAAGACCTCCATCAATGTTAACCTGCTGGAATGGAAGAGGCGGTAAAAAGGGAAAAGGAAAACAAAAGAAAAACAAGAGTACCACAAGGTCTTCAGAGACCAGAACAGAGTAATCGCTGGCAAAGACAGACAAACTGAAGCAACCCACAGCTTCATCTCCAAAAGTTCAACACACAGCTTTGTGACAGTTAATGGGTTTTATAGGACAACCTTCAATGTTCCAATACTTCTACACGTCAGTTTACTTCTACACGTCATGTTTACTTCTCTTTTGGGCAATAAAGAGATGGGGCATTACTAGGGGACCTAGGCACCCTTTTCAGTTTAGGCATTGTCAAATATGTCTGATGGCATTAAGATAAAAGACAGAAATTATATGATTCCTTTTGGCCCTGTGCCCAAGATCGATGTAAGTACTTGCACCAAAAGAAAATGCAGAACATATGCTTTACAACACAAGATGATCCAAAATATACGAAGTGTTCGTCCTATAGAAACTTCAAAGCAGTTCAAGTCCAGCAGAAAGCAATTGTACTCTTCTCAGACGCTAATGTTTTGCAGATACGTTAAAGACTAATGACAGTAGAGACTAGATGGTATCTGAGGTATAAATGGAAATTGTCTGAAGCCTTTTCAGATGTAAAATTGGTGTTTATTAATAGTATAAATAGGAAGAGTCCCAGTCTGGTTGACTTGAAAAATCTCGACTCAGAAGATCTTTTTGGAATATACATTCAGATCTCCGTTGTTGTATGAGACCTTAAATAATACTAGGTAAGTGGACCTGTAGCAATTATTACAAATACAGAACAGTAATAATAAGAGCACTATCTCTTGTTTAGAACCGGACAATCTAAAAGTTGTTCATGATTGACGCTAAAAAGTTAGTCTAATCATGAGATCAGGAAGAACTTCCCAGATACACAGTTAAGACAAGGAGATCCCCTATCTCCCTTCCTATTCATTTTAGCCATGGAAGGACTCAGTCAGATGCTCGATAAAGCAAAGCAGCTACAATGGATCGAAGGGTTCAGTGTTGGAAACCCTCCTGCGGATTCTATTTCAGTTTCACACCTATTGTATGCAGATGATACAATAATCTTCTGTGGTGCTGAAAGGTCTCAGGTACAATACCTCAATCTCACTCTACTCATATTTGAAGCCATCTCAGGCCTGAATATCAATATGTTAAAAGAGTTTAATGTACCGTTAATGAAGTCCCTGACTTGGAAGATCTGGCTGCTATCTTATGCTGTGATACCGGTGCCTTTCCAACTACTTACTTGGGCCTCCCTTGGGGGCTAAATACAAACCAGCTGATGTGTGGAATCGGGTCACTGGAAAGGTGGAAAAAAGCCTGTCAACACGGCAGCTAGAACACATCTCAATGGGTGGCAGATTGACCTTGATAAATAGTGTCTCGAACAATATTCCAACCTATTGCATGTCACTCTTTCCTATGCCTAGTAAGGTCCTAAAACAACTGGACAAAGCTAGAAGAACCTTTCTCTGGAAAGGTAACTCTGAAGGTCATAAGTTCCACCTTGTCAAGTGGTCCAGAATAATGCAGCCAAAATCTCAAGGTGGACGGGGATTCAGAGACCTCGCAAAGCACAACAAGAGCATGGTGATGAAATGGCTAGGGAGATTTGGAGATGAAGG
This sequence comes from Nicotiana knightiana, assembly GCA_005239525.1. Classification (NCBI taxonomy): domain Eukaryota; kingdom Viridiplantae; phylum Streptophyta; class Magnoliopsida; order Solanales; family Solanaceae; genus Nicotiana; species Nicotiana knightiana. Next base: position 32,759 of record ML380721.1, on the reverse strand, counting down.
CTCTAGCTTATGGAAGGAAGTGGTTGCTGCCAACCATGGACAACATTCCCACTGGTGCACTAAACACAACAGAGCACCTCATGGAGTAGGCCCTTGGAAGCACATCAGCAGCCTATGGGAGGAATTCTCACAGAAGATATCATTCAAGATTGGAAATGGGTTACATGTCAAGTTCTGGAAGGATAAATGAATAGGCACAAACACCCTGAAGGACAGTTAACCATCCTTATATCAGATAGTCAATGCTCCAGACTCAACAATAGCTCAAAACAGATCAGAAGGAACTTGGGACCTCCTGTTTAGAAGCAACATGCGGGACTGGGAACTGGAAAGTCTTTTGGAACTGTATGAAAGACTTGGAAACTTCTCCATGAATGAACAAGCATCAGACAGACTCAAGTAGGGTAATAATCAGGCTCTTACACTGTGAAGGCAGGCTACAGACACGTTTGCGAGTAGAATGAAATCATTGACTCCTGGCCGTGGAAACTGATTTAGAAGACAAAACTGCCCACAAAAGTAATCTGCTTCTCACGGACACCTCTTAGGGGAGCCTATCTCACACAAGATAACCTCTGCAGAAGCAGTTCCCAACTAGTTTATACATGTTACATGTGCCGACAAGACACAGAGTCTATTAGCCATATTCTTCTTCACTGCCCAGTAGCCACAGCCATGTGGTCTATGGTTTTTTCCATTCTGGGAATAAGCTGGACCCTACCTCAGGGCATTAAGGAAGCAGTTGAAGGGTGGAACAAGTGGAAAGTTGACAGAGCCATCAGGAAAATCTGGAAGATGATCCCCCCTTGTATCTTTTGGGTTCTTCGGCAAGAAAAGAGTCGCAGATGTTTTACTGGAATTTCAACTTCCCCTCATTTTTTGAAAGCGAAAGGTCTAGTGTACCTTTTTAGTTGGAGCAACCTAACCCCTGTAAACAATGTTGCCTCCTATCTAGATTTTATCAGTTCACTTACTTTGACTTAGGCCATGCTTTTGTTATTTTGCTTTTTCGGTTAGCTCCCTGGCTGGAATTGAAACAGATTATAATGGAGCTAACATTGGCCTCTTTTGTATTTCTGCATCTTCTGGATGCCATCAATGAAACATCTTACCTCATCAAGAAAAAAAAAACCTTCCAGATACACTTGTCATTCAATGATAAAAATATCAGTGCAGCCACCTGATAAAGAACTCAATTTTCCTTTCACTACAAGGTCCACGAGAATCGAAGTGCTCTTCAGGATTCAAAAGTGTCATTGAGCAATTAATGTCTATACTAACTTGTAAAGAGGAGGTGCATTGCAATCTATAACATCATTTAGAGCATATGAAGTCCAACACTAAGAGTTATGAGAAGCTAACTTGACAAAATCAAACATATTATGGACAACTCACGTCGGTGATGTGAATAGATCTGCTCATTGATGGCTTAAATTGAATTGTTTTCGCCGTGGAAGGTGATCCAGTCACAATGCCATTATTTGGACTACCCTAGGAATAACAGAAGGAGAATATAATGGCCATCAAATATAAGGTAAAAAGAATCTTATTAGTTAATCATGCTTCAGGTTAACTCAAAATGCAGAAAAATGTGCACTAAATCTCAGAGTAAAAAACCACAGTAGAATATATAGCCATCATGCACTTTGTAACAACTACCCACTGCATTTTCTGCTACAGAGATGTATCATTGTGCTTTTACTAGCTTCAGAAATACTCCTAGTTCTCCAAAGTTATGTAACACACTTTCTATTTTAGGATGTCCCAAATATTTATTTCACCTTTCAAAAGTAATATAATGTATACAAATTGCATGAATCCAAACTCATTTAACAATTCAAATCTAAGTCATGATGTTTTCCACATCGAACTAACTTTTGAATTACTAGTTTAATATTTCCTGTCTTTTGAGGTTTTTGTATACCCCTTAAGAAAAATATTTAATAGCTTTAATCATAAGAGTTTTTGTCTAAACTACCTTTTATTTCTCTTTTAAACTTTTTTCGTTTAAGTGGACATGATGACCTTTGATTCAGATTAGCAACAACATCAGCTACACAGTCGAGTTAAAGATTATTTTTCTTTCAGTACGTTAATCTCTCCCCTATCCATGTCTCACTCCATTCGCGTGTCACTCTCCATCAATTCTTGCTAATCTCAATAAAACCTAATGAAATTTTATTGGTGCTAAAAATTTAAACTAGAAGATTTTATTCTAATAAAGACATGGACATTAGGCCTAACTCAACCCCAAAAGCTGGCTCATGAGGTGAAGATTGCCCTAAGTCTTTTAAAAAGACCAAGTCCCCCATCCCTTAGCCATGTGGGAGACTCAAGACCCCCCCTTCCCCGGGGGCCCGCTCAAGCCTGCCAACTGGAGCGTGCACAAATAATATGGGGGCCCAACATAGGTGAAACAAAGAATTGGGATGGGTCCGACTCTGATACCATGATAAGATATGGACATTGGACCTAATTCAACCCCAAAAGCTAGCTCATGTAATGAGGATTGCCCAAGCTATATAAGGAGACCAAGTCCCCCATCACTAAGCAGATTTGGGAGACTCAACATATTTTATTATACTAGAATTTCAATATTCGCCACAAAAAATTATCCCATAAAAGAAGACTTAACTTTCTTAAATGCAAATAAACATGGCTACAAGACTGAGTACCAAATTCCATCAATTCAATTATATCTAAACATGACTGTTGACCCTGACAACGATTATATTGCAACAAGTGTCTTGATCTCAATATTGATATATTATATGGAGTAGTTCCTAACCTCAATCTTAATTCAAACTCTTCAAGAGATGAGACATCTATAGATATTGAATTTTTCGGCTCTCCATTTTTTAGAAACAAATTTGCATCATCTTTTGTTTAAAATAAATATATAATAGGAGGTGAATGACTACTAATCTAAAGTTAATGTAATTTAATTACTTAGGAAGATCCCCACTTTGATCTAGTAATTGTCAATAAGCTTGAAAAATGAGTAACTAGGGATATATTGCATGTTCAGCTTTTCAATGACAGTTGAGAGATTTTTTAGAAAATTGTATACTATCTCCTATCCACAGTATTTGTGATTTGGCTAAATGAATTTCTTTCAGAATATTTAAAGATTCAGAAAATGAGAAAGGCATTTGTTTTCAAATCTACTCTTGCTCCAATAAGTAATCTATACAATTTCCTGATTAATCTCTCAACTGTCAATAGAATATTGAACACATCATAAAGTCATTATCCAAGTCTATTGACATTTATTAAATAAATCAAAGTGGAGAGGTTTTCTGGGCAAGTATATTACATCTATGTTAGATTAGCAGACATTCATCTTCTATTATAAATTTAATCTTGATCAAAAGTTGTTGTGATTGAGACCAGGCACTTGTTGTCTACCAACATAATTATTGTCAGGTTCAACATGTATGTTTAGATCTAATTAAATTGATCAAATGTGGTGGCTCTATCTTATCTATGTTATCTCAATGTTTAAAAAAGTTTGCTCCATTTTCTTTGAGGTTTATTGAGGTAAGTAAAAATTGATGGATGACGAATACGGTAAGACTTGGATAGGGGAGAGATTAATGTACCAATAGAGAGTTAATCTTTTAATCGACATGTAGTTATTGTTTGAATAGACCTCAAGAATCATAATGTCCACCTTAAAAGGAAAAGACATAAAGGATAGTTTAGATAAATACTCTTACGATTAAAGCTATTAAATATCTTTCTTACGGTGTGTGCAGAAATCTTAAAAGACGACTAGTAATGGAAAGAGTTAAGTAAATCATTTATTGGAGCAACAATAGATTTGGATAAAATAAATAAATGACTCTTGGTTTTCTAAAATGTAAAATATATTGAAACAAATTCAAATGATAACAGATAGTATAATTCGGAAAAAAATCCTCAATCTCAATGCCTAGCCAAACACATAAAATAGGACGCACGGAGTAAATATATAGAGATCTTTTTTAGGGATATCATTTAGAAAAGCTTATATAGTTTGGTCTAAAAAATCATTTAATGCTCCCGGATAATTCACAGATCAAATTCTACTAAGCGCTATTTTCTCGACTGACTTGGCTGCGGAAAAAAAAGGTTCTTCAATAATTTTCAGTCTTAAACCAAGATCTTTAGTAGCTAATCATGGGAATTCACTAGACAATTGAATATTCAGATAACTATTCTTCAAATATAGCAGTTAAAGATAGAGCTAGAAAGATATGGCCTACGCAGTTCTAATAGAAAAACCGTTTGAATCATAATAGTTAAAAAAAGAAAGGGCAGTTCGGTGCACTAATCATAATAGTTAAATAAAATATATAATGTAAAGCTATGGAAATCATGCTGTAAGTTTTGCATAAGAACTAACATGCACAAAGTTTTCCAGTTCAGCTTTCTATTGATGATTATTAATCTATTTCATCATATAGCTTTACGATAAATTTGAAAATAAGACTTAATCATACTGATCACCCGTCTATCTTGTTATAGGTAATTGGACATCCCTATAACTGATTACCTTCCCCTAAGACTTGAGTGTTCTGGAACTCGAAATGTCAAGTATTTCTGCCACTTCCTCCTTGATATCTTGGATCTTACCCCCATCTCATTTTGTCACACAACCATAATCTTCTTATAATATCTAACTAGCCTTTTTTTTCTGAAATAGTTGACAAATTTGCTAGATGAACTATGTTTAGGAGTTTCCTTAGTCAGGTTAGAGATATGTATGTTACTAGAAATTGAAAAGAATCCTTTTAGGTAAAGAACATTACGTATTGAATATAGGAATGAAACGGAAAATGGATAGTGAAGATTCATATAACTGAACTGAACTAACGGGATTGAGGAACAATTGTTATTGTTGTTGCCGTAGTTAGACAAGATACTCAATTATTCTTGATACGAATATTCATTTAATACGAATATTCATTTTTTTTTGGGGATAACCATGGAGCCTGGGCCAGCTTGCGCACACCTCAACTAATTCCATAGGATACATGCCACCTCCTACCAGCAACAGGTACCAGGTAACTCTATCCACCAAGGCTTGAATAGATGGGACGAAATCACCTAATGTTTTTGCCTCCACTAGGATTTGAACCTGAGACCCCATGGTTCTCACCTACTTTATTGACCACTAGGCCACAACCTTGGGAGCACGAATTTTCATATATCTAAAATATGTGATTTATAATACTACTCGTATAGTATCTAACACAAAATTACAATCGATGTCCAAAATCAACTTGAAAGTTAGTAAGTTTGACTCTATATAAATCTTAAAATATGTGGTTTATAGCAATATTCGTACAATATCTCCAATATAAAAATAATCAATGTTCAATATCAACTTTAAAGATAGTAAGTTTGACTTCCAGCAGGTCTTTTAAAGCAAAAAGCGTGAAAAAATGACCAGGTCCATGGGGCTTGTTGCGCAAATTGAGAAATGAAGCGCAAGTTTCAAAAATTAAAAAATACCACACATATGATTTAGTACTGTAATAATCACACTGCAACTAATATAACTAATTTTATTATCTAATGTATAATACTGTTGATATTGATCCAAACTCCTCAAAATAACAATTTAAAATATCAACCGCTTCTCGTTAGGATCACTTTGCGCATCACAGTATGAAGTGCACAATTCCTGAAGCGCATGGCTTCGCGACGAAGCTATAACCCCTCCTTATCGCTTCATCCCTTCAACCGACAGGTTGATGGCTTTTAATACAACTGAATTCTAGTGCTACATACTCCTTTCTATCATAAAGGGACTATTCTACTTTCCATGGTTTTCTTTTACCCAATATTGTGTACATGCAAGGATGTATATCTTTTCTCAACATTCTTCAATATTGTTTATATTAACCAAAGAAGGCTAATAATTTTTATACTAAATAATGTTCCGTATCCTTCAAAAAGTTGACTATCTCAGTTCGTATGTTCCGGCTATGGAGGATGGATGTGGCAAACAATATCGATGAGAGGGGCCAAAAGTCAACGAGGACAGCTCTCTGTAGTCACCGTCACGAAATGGAGCATACAGAGAGAAATCATAATTCAGGGTCAGAAATTATAATCTAATTTAGCAGTGCAACATGTCAAACCATAGGTCACGGGTTTTGTTTAATCATATTTTTTTAATCATAAATTTATTCGAATCATTTTTTTAAGGAGAGACGTGGAGCAACTATAAAGTTGTCTCCACATGAATATCAAGGAAACGAGCCGTGGAATCAGCCACTTATGCTTGTATCAAGGTAGGCTACCTACATCATACCCCTTAGGGTGGTACGGCCCTTCCCCGGATCTTGCATGAACGCGGGATGCTTCGTGCATCGGCCTGCCTTTTTTAACAAATCAAACCACTGAACAGCGTGTCACTCAAAAAATAGAACAAAAAGGAAGGACTATGTTGGTGATAAAGAGATCAACATTTCAGCAATAATGAAAAGAGAAAACAAGAACAATATCCAAATGCAGGAAGAACAGAGGGAGATGAAGCAAAGCATCTTCAAGTGGCTGAAATTTCCAATATGGAATGTTAAAACCCTACGGAACCCGTTGTGTAAAGAGATCAACATTCAGCAAATAATGAAAAGAGAAAATAAGGATAATATTCAAATGTAGGAAGAAGTGAACAGAGGGAGATGAAGCAAAGCATCTCCAAGTGGCTGATATTTCCAATATGGAAAGTTAAAACCCTGCAGAACCTAAAATATGAAGGCAGCAGTAACATATGAATTATGAAAAAGAGCTGGGGAACTTCTAGAATTTCAACCCGTGGTGGCAATTATGAAGAATTAAGCATGTGAAGTACACGACGAAGTTGTGTCCCAGAATGATGTCCACTTTGGTTCGCTGAAGCTGGGGGTGCTGATGGAGTAAGGCAGCTTCAAGGTTTTTTCTTTTTGGTTTGTGTCCTTTAGTGTAAGAAGAATATGGTGCATCTTATTGGATAGATAGTAGGCTAAGTTTTAGTGATTTTATTTTGCAGACAGCCACTGACCAGGCGAAACTAAAGAATTATTTTATTTAAAGTAGTATCTCCACCTATATCAGCCAATTGAACCAGGACATCCATATTGGGAAAGAGGGTATACTTATTAAGCTTGCTTTTCAAATGTCATTATTATGGATGCTGTAGAAGATGTTTCCTTATTTTAATTAGAAAAGATGGAGTAGCAACAAGGAATGTACAACAACTACGGTTCAATCCCAAACAGGATGTGGTCAGCTATATGAATCCTCTGACAAAAACTAGAAAACCCTCTTAAAACATTATTCTGCAAAAAACGCCAATTATCTATACTAAATGGAATATTAGGTGCTCCCAAAAGAGCCTCCCCCTTGTAATGATATCCATCGACGGATCAACCCCCTATGTGAGCTTATCTAGACAGTTTCTGTTTTGCCGGTGCCACTACTGCACCATTCTCCCTCTACTCATGTTTTGTAAGTAAAACTACTACGTCCCATTTGCACCAAAAATAAAAACTCCCTCAAACACTCTTCCATTTTCATCCTTCCAAATTCCACATAAGTGCAAAAGGTACCACTTCCCATCTATGCTTTTGTGCCTTTTTACTTTAATCTTCCTGGAATTCCGATTATAAACTGCTGTATCATTTCATATAAACTTTGGAGAAAGTACTCCTTTTTTTTTTCTAAGACCTAAGTATATCAAAATTTAGTGAAGCTTCATACAGGAACAAACGCATGCCATAGGAGACAGTTTTTGAGATTTACAGCAGCAAAAAAAATACAGAGGTATTTGGTTTAAATTTTAATCACACAAACTAGCAGAGAAATACCATGACAATCAAGAAATGTGGTTCTATAAGTTAAGGTGGTCAACTTTTAAAAATAAGGCAATCAAGTTTATATCCCTGGTTCATAATCTCCTCTTGCAAATTTAAAGAAAAATTTCTTTGATTAACTGTTGCTACTTGCTAATATTGTAGAATGCCCCGAAATCATGCCCATTTCCAAGGTTGAAAAGTTTTGCTCGTCCAAAATATTAAACATTTTCCAAACAACCTTTATAAGTTAGAACATCGATCATCCAATCAATCAACAAGATTCAACCCCAAACTAGTGGCAGATAAGTTAAGTTGAGTTGTAATCCTGACCTATTCCTCAATGTAATATAAAAGCAGTACATGTTTGTATTCCTATCAAGCTAATTATTTCAAATCAAACAAAAATATTCAATGTGGATTCAGGTTAAGCAGATTATAATACCCCTCCCTTATAGCGCCCGACAACTAAATTGCTCCAAACCCAAACCATATATCTCGAGCTATGAACACATTATGTATATGAGCAAATATTTTTCTTTACTTCATCTTTATTTTCCTCTAGTCAAGCATAACTAGATCAGCAGTTGTTCCGGTCAACTCACCCGGTCAGCATTCAATTATATCATGTTTCCACATCCTTTACGTTTCATACATTTTGTAAATGTGTAAAGTAAACAAGTTGGAGGAATATGTCATGGAGAGTTCAAATACTTCTGAAACAAATCAAATTCAAGGTCCATGTCACTTACTTAGACAATTCAAAGCAATTGAAACATGACAAATTCATATTACATATAAAAGGATAAAGAAAGAGAGGAAGGAAAGCGCCAAAGTGAGCTGCGTACCCTGCAAAAATATGTTTCGTCTTTACCGTCTTCAAATAAGGAGGAATAATATGCAGGATCGTATACAGAACCACCTAGAGCATCATCAGAATTGGATGGCTGTCTAGTTAAGGGAGTTGCAGGATTGAGAAAACTGTTTCTCATATCAACATCTGCTTCTCGGGGAACTGAACTCTCTATATAAGAAACACCCAGCCTATACATTTGAATCCACAATAGTGAAGATGATAATCTCACACAAAATCCGATAATTTGCATGGAGAGAGTGAGTTTCACCGAGAAGATAACAAAGGTTCCATAAATTGTAGACGAAATATTCCTGCATGAATAAATGAAGTTCAAGAAGAAATTTTAACTTTCATAACATTTAAGAACTGTGGTAAATTTATTGGACAAGGATGTCTGAGAACACAATATGAGTGATGGCTGGCTCTACCTGTGCATTCTTAGAGAGTGATGCAGCAGCCAATGATGCTATCAACAACAACAACTACTAATACTACTACGCTTCAGTCCAAATTCCAAAACAAGTTGGGGTCGACTATATGAATCTTCACTGACCACGTTACCAAAACCAAAAAAACATCCACAAGGTGAGCAATAGAGAAGCTTCTAATCTTAGGCTTTGTTAACTACTTGTGCTCGAAGGAGTTCAAAGAGCTAAAGCTAGAAGTTAATTACTTCAACGATATTTAGCCCAGACACCCATTTATTAGCCTATTACTTGATTGCTTTCTAAAGAGGAAAAGATAAGGGTGTGTACTTATCATCAGTCTAGGATTAGTTATGCTACAAGGACACAAGGCAATTCTTCTAGAATATTATTACATGGGGTAACAGGAGCACAGAAGAGGAACTTCTTCAATAGCATTTGAAAGTATCTTTTCTTGAGTAAGTCAGTTTCATAGTAATTTCCATATTTAATATATATTAAATAGGAAAACATGAATTTGGAGAGTGCGTTGATCCTTAAACATAAAAGAGGAGGCCTAGCTAAGAATCTCCTTTACCAAGTATAGATAGCCTATCCAGAGAGCTTCCAAAAAATGATGGCACTGATAATCTGAGAAACCTAGGTTTCGAAAGCGGGGAGATTTGGGAGGATTTGGAAAAATCAAACAAGACAAATAGAAGTTCATGCATAATTATTACCTGCATCTATGCAGAAGAAAAGATGGAAACAACTTTAAAATGGCGCAAACTAAGGGAAATAAGATGATAATGGGGGAGGTAGGCGCAAAAAATTTTACATTTCTTTCAATTGTAGCTTCCAGAAAGAGGAGATAAAATGGAGCTGTGGAAACCAAATCTCGTAAAGATGTAGCTTTCTTTGATTGGTCTGCAAGTGGAAGACGCTATTTTAAAGGCGTAAAAAAGGGCAGCCTAGTGCACTAAGCTCCCGCTATGCGTGGGGTCCGGGGAAGGACCGAATCACAAGGGTCTAACGTACACAGTCTTACCCTGCATTTCTGCAAGAGGCTGTTTCCACGGCTCGAACTCGTGACCTCCTGGTCACATGGCAGCAACTTTACCAGTTACGCCAAGGCTCCCCTTCATATTTTAAAGGCGTACAATTTGGAAAAGAGCAGGATGATATTGTGTGAGTTGGTGCTACACGTGCAAATTGAAGAAAAAACTAATCGTCTCTTGTTGCATTGCAGGTTCGCTCATGAACCCTCTGTTCTCATATTTCAATATCTCATGAACATTACCGAGGACAAATGGGAGATTGCTAAAGATTGGCAAGAAAGGAAGGCAGCATGGAAAAACTACTCCATTTTGTCTTGCTTGAAGCTGTGGACCGAGTTAATGAAAGAAATAAACGAATGTTTCCGATAGTGAGAATGATGTAAAGCATTAAAGATTTTTTTATTTCATTTTTTAAGGTAAAGAGAAACTACCACCACCACCACCACCAACAACAACAACAACAACAAAAAACCTAGTATATTTCCACAAGTGGGGTCTGAGGAGGGTGTGAGTGTTTCAGACTTCAGAATAGTGAGAATGATGTAAAGCATTAAAGATCTTTTTGTTTCATTTTTAAGGTAAAGAGAAAATAGCATCACCATCATCAAACAACAACAACAACAACAACAAAAACCAGTGTATTCCCACAAGTGGGGTCTGGGGAGGGCGGGATGTATTGCAGCCTTACCCCTATCCTGGAAAGAGAAAATACCATGTTGTATTAATTCTTGGTTAAACCTGGTAGATAACTGTGGATAACTTAAAAGTGAGTCATGTCCACAATTTGTAACATATTCTGTGACACTGACTTGCGTTTAATAAGGAAATTTCTTGAATTAAAGAACTGCAAACTGACACATCTGCATGACCACAGTTCTTTGTCACTTAAGTTTATAAGATGGATGTACATGGAATGGGACAGAGTGGAATTGTCTCGGTTAGATCTTTTTGTTACAAGAGTATCAAGACCCCTCTGATTCAACTTCTGCGGTTCTTTGTGATCCTTCTGTACATACAAACCTTACGAAGTGCTACTTTATATGATTAATAAATTTCTTATTTAGTATCAAAAGGTATTGTCTTCTAGAATAGGGAATAACCATTATATTGTTTCCATTGATTCGGGCAATCGAGAAATTTACAGAAACAATCCTCCTCAGGGAACAAGGGAATTTCCATTATTATATTTCCGTTTTCCGCTTCTTTTCACTAGTCACCAGCAAATATCATTTTCATAGCTTCTACGCTACCGCTTTTCTTTTCCATTATTGTTGTGCTTTTGCTATCCTTGTGCTCAGGGTCTCTTGGAAACCACCTCTCTAACTCCACAAAGTAGGGGTAAGGTCTGCGAACACACAACCTTCCCCAGATCTCACTATGTGGGATTACACAACACTAGGTATATTACTGTTGTTGTAGTCACCAGCAAGTGTCAGTTGTCCTTTAATCATTGGTTATCAAAAAGTATCAGCTTTCCTTTTATCATTCTTCTGTGCTTACAGTGAATAACCTTTAAACCCAAGTCCTTTCTCATATTCTTTTTCAGACAGAATTTCCAGGTCAGTCCACATTCAAATTACTATTCAATAAGAGAAGACCCACACGCCTTTTTAGAAGAACCACAGACTCCCCAACCCCCTATCCCCACCCCGCAACATAAATCTTAGTGCCAAAGCACAAGTTTATCCCTGATTTGAGAAATGAAAGAACCACAAACTTATTCAAGCTTAAGTACCTATATATTCAGCTCTATTTAAAAACAGTCGGAGTATCTCTGTAGAGCCTTATATTGGACCTAAAGAGACACATCACAAAAGCTATCAATTATTTGTCTCTTACGTTGCTCCAATCTTCCATTTAACACCATCTCATTTAGTTGTGAGAACTCTTAAACACTTCATCTTTCCTCCATCCACGCTACTGTTAGTATCATACTTCTAATTTCAAATACTCATAGAGTTTCAATTTCATGCTGCATTTTTAACTTCCAATTGAAAGCAAGAACATCTGATAAAGCTTCTCCAGTGCATCTACAACTATAACTAAGAACATTAAAAAATGAAAATATTTTTTTATTACTCACACATGGTGGTTTCAAGGCATAAATCATAATAAAGGCCTTACATTTGTATTTAAAGGCTGTAAACATTAAAGCTATAGACTACAATTTACATATCAATTGGAACTCCAGCATAACTCACTCACTCCATTTCTAAAGCACATGCTGGTCGAATATCTTAATTCATCGATCACTAATCCGCATCAATAGTTAACTTTAACAATTTGCATCTTCAGAAAAACACTTAATTCAAAAAGCAACAAAATTTCTGGATGGATGGCGTGTTAATTTGATGAGATAGAGAATATCTATATCATATGACATATCACTCAGCCTTTCATTGACACAACAATTTTGTGCACTAACAAGCACAAAATAACAATGAATCATATGATTATAAAGACATTATGAAACCCCCAGAACATTGTAAGCAAAAAATAACAATGAATCATATGATTATCAAGACATTACAAAACCCCCCAAAACAGTTATTGTATTCATTAAGGTTTCACTTCTTTCTTCTTCTTTTTTTTCTTTGATAACCGAGAAATCCAAAGGGTTAGTGACACACGATTTGAAACTTGGTAGATAATGCCCCCAACCCTTCTCCACCTAAATACCAGATTTTTGTTTGTGGGCAAGGTTCGAACTTGTGACGGGTGCCTAACTCACAAGTCATGAGTTGTGCTCTTACCACTAGATCAAAGTCCTGGGATTCATTAAGGTTTCATTTCTCTGGTCTTCAAATACGTCTTAAGCAAGTTTGGCATCAAAATATCCTCTGAATAAGGACACCTTAAGATGGTGATTCTATAATTTCTACAGATTTTTAACAAGCACAAGCAGCTGAGTTAACAAGTTGTTAGTAAGTTATATTAACTTAATACGCCAGTCAATACTACAAAGATATTCAAGTGAAATATTTATAGTGGTTTGTTACTTTATAGTCTCATTCCTAATACACTAACTCTCCCTTTTACTCTATGAGTTTAAGTTTTCTTTTTCTGCACTGATGGTTTGTAAAAAATATTTGCACAATTAGGTCACTTAAAAGTAATTTAATTTTATTTAATAGTAAGAATTTGTAACCTAGAATAAATGGCAAGTAACAGGTTAAATGACACTGATATAACTTACCAGATTTCGGATGCGAAAAGAAAGAACCAAGAAACGTCTAGTAAGATGGCACAGAAGAGAAGGAGAGCGTAAGTTCTACCAAGACTCTGACTGCTACTCTCAATAGCCACCAATGCGAATAACCCAATCCCTAAATTGATTAGTGAAACGCCGTTGTATAATGCCCCAAGAGATCCAATCATCGCACAACCAATCTGAACATTAAGTTAATCCGCAAATTAATAATAAGTTTATTTATTTATACCCCAAAAAAAAAAAATCAAAAAGTACCTGAACATAGATGAGAATAACAGCAAAGGATTGAATCCTGTCATAATCACGAAGCCACGTCTGTATCTGAGTTCTAAATGCAGAACAAAGCATCATATACCCAAAAAAAATTTTGAGGAAAAAAAGGAGTAGTAGTAGAAGATTAATGATCGTCGCGGGCAATGGGTTCTACATTGAAAACCCTGCAAAAGCGTTCGAATTTCGCTTCTACAAAGCGATGGAAGTTCCTGTTATTGATTGTGCTTTCATTGGATCACTGAAGAAGTAAGAACCTTGTTGCCTTTTAGAATTGCATTTAAGGCAGTTATGGAAGAAAAAGAGCCAGCCCAGACCCAGAGCAAGGAAAGCCGATTTCCGGGATGTGTTGGTTTCTTTCTTTAAAAATTAAAACAATCGACGTAATTCTCCATTTTTATTTCTAATTAAAATTGGCAATAGTTTTATCCTCTCTTTTTTCCTTTTCTTTTTGAGTAAAAGTACAAAATATAGTTACTGTTATAAATAGAACTCTATTTGGAGTGAATGTCTATGTTTTANCATTTAATGATTATTGCTTATCAATTGGGATAAAAGTGGAACATCCTGTAGCTCATGTTCACACCCAAAATGGCTTTGCTGAGTCTTTAATTAAACGTCTGCAATTTATAGCAAGACCGTTACTCATGAAAACGAGGCTGCCAACTTCTGTTTGGGGTCACGCCATTTTAAATGCATCAATTCTAGTTCGTCTCAGATCGACAAATTATCATAAATATTCCCCATTGCAATTAGTTTTGGGTCATGAACCTAATATATCCCATTTAAATTTTTTTGGATGCGGAGTATATGTGCCTGTAGCACCGCCATATCGCACCAAAATGGGTCCCCAAAGAAAGTTAGGAATATATGTTGGGTTTGAATCGCCCTCCATTATTCGCTACCTCGAAACATTAACGGGAGATTTGTTCATTGCTCGATTTGCAGATTATCGATTCGATGAGACACTTTTTCCAAAATTAGGGGGAGAAATTGGTGAAACCAAACGGGAAATTTTTTGGAAAAATCCATCATTGTCTCATCTTGATCCACGTACCTCTATTTGTGAAAAAGAGGTGCAAAAAAATTATTCATTTGCAAAGAATAGCAAATCAAATGCCAGACGCATTTACNCACGATTTAATAAATTCTGAGATTCATGAAGAAACCACTGAGCCCGAGACTCAAGATAATAAGGAACTATCAATAAATCCGATCGATATTGAGACAAATTTGAATCGAGTCGATATAGTAGTGGATTATGTCTTTGCATATAATGTTGCATCTAGCATTATGCAAGATAATGAGGATCTTGAACCTCAATCTGTTGGAGAATGTCGACAAAGACATGATTGGCCAAAATGGCAAGAAGCAATCCAATCAGAATTGAATTCACTTGCAAAACGTGAAGTTCTTGGGCCTGTAGTCCAAACACCTAATGGTGTTAAGCCTGTTGGCTATAAATGGGTCTTTGTACGCAAGAGGAATGAGAAAAATGAGGTACAAAGATATAAGGCACGCCTTGTTGCACAAGGATTTTCACAAAGGCCTGGTGTCGATTATGAAGAGACATATTCACCCGTTATGGATGCTATAACGTTCCGTTATCTCATTAGTTTTGTTGTCCATGAAAAGCTTGACATGCATTTAATGGATGTGGTTACCGCCTACCTTTATGGCTCACTTGATAATGAGATATACATGAAAATTCCCGAGGGATTTAAAATGCCTAACGCACATAATTCAAAGTCCCGGGAAATATTTTCAATCAAATTGCAAAGATCTTTGTATGGTCTAAAGACATCAGGACGTATGTGGTATAATCGTCTTAGTGAGTACTTATTAAAGGAAGGTTATATAAATGATGCCATTTGTCCATGTGTTTTTATAAAGAAAACAACATGGGAATTTGTTGTACTTTCCGTATATGTTGATGACATAAACCTTATTGGAACTCCTATAGAACTCTAAAACGCAATTGATTATTTAAAGAAATAATTCGAGATGAAAGATCTCGGAAAGACAAAATTATGTCTTGGTTTGCAAATTGAACATTTGGCAAACTTGTGCATCAATCTACCTACATAGAAAAGGTACTGAAACAGTTTTACATGGATGGACTCACATCCATTAAGTACTCCGATGGTTGTTAGATCACTTGATGTGAATAAGGATCCATTCCGACCTCGAGAAGAGAATGAAGAGCTACTTGGTCCTGAAGTACCATATCTTAATGCAATTGGTGCACTAATGTATCTTGCCAACACTACAAGGCCTGACATAACTTTTTCAGTTAATGTCTTAGCAAGATACAACTCTGCTCCTACAAGGAGACATTGGAATGGAATCAAACACATATTTCTGTATCTAAAAGGAACTACCGACATGGGCTTATTTTATGAAAATAATTACAGTTCTGATCTTGTTGGTTATGCCGATGCTGGGTATTTATCTGATCCACACAAGGCCCGATCTTAAACAGGTTATGTGTTTACATGTGGAGGCACTGTCATATCTTGGTGATCGACTAAGCAATCGATCGTGGCTACTTCATCTAATCATGCAAAGATAATTGTTATTCATGAAGCAAGTCGAGAATGTGTGTGGTTGAGGTCTATAATACATCTTATTCGAGACAAGTGTGGTTTGAAGTGTGACAAACTACCCATAATTTTGTATTAAGACAATGCAGCATGCATAACACAATTGAAGGGAGGATTCATAAAAGGAGATAGGAAAAAGCATATTTCACGAAAGTTATTTTTCACACATGATCTTCAAAAGAATGGTGATATCAATGTGCAACAGATTCGTTCAAGTGATAATATGGCTGATTTGTTCACAANGAAGGCTCAAGGATGTGAATTGATGCTCTCATCAGGGGGAGTTAATGCGCGTTGCACTCTTTTTCCCTTACAAGGTTTTGTCCCACTGGGTTTTCCTTGCAAGGTTTTTAACGAGACAACCAAAAAGCGCATTTCTAAACATGTGTACTTTTTTCTCTTTTCTAGAATTTTTTTCCCATTGGGTTTTATTTTAGTTAAGGTTTTAACGAGGCACATTATTTGTTGAATAGACATTCAAGGGGGAGTGTTATAAATAGAACTCTATTTGGAGTGAATGTCTATCTTTTAGAGAGTTCTACTTTGTGGCTAAGTCATTTTCTCCCCTATAAATAGAGGGGTCTTACCCCATTGTAAATCATCCCAAAATTCAATAAGAATTTTCTCTCTCTTTTTCTCTGCAATATTGTTCTTGTTCTTTTATTGTTTCATAACAGTTACTTATGTTTGCGACTATCTTTTTTTTTTTTTTTTGTGTATGAGTGGACTTCAGAAGAGAATATTATCGGAAGTTATCAAAAGCAAAGATGGAGAAGCTTTTCAAGAATACAAGAGAGTTAAGAAGGAATCTCTAGAAGTCTAAATTGCTTGTACCAAAAACTAGGGACAAGAAAAAGGGAGAAAGAAATGTCTAAATTAGCACTAAGGGTGGTAATTTGAGCCCAAGCCTATTCAATCCATTCAACCCGTCCAAAGATTAATGGAGTGGGTTACAAACATTTTAGCTCATGGGTGTACTTGGGCTGAGCCCAAGTTAACCCTTTATTTTTTGAGGGAGGTGCACAAATAACCATTAAGAGCACATATCTTTACTTTAAAGTCAGTGTTTTAAATGTCTTTAGTCTTTAGCCACTGGTTTAATAAACTTTTACCTGACTGGACGAAAATACCCTTCTGCTATAACTTATACCTACGCTTTTATTAACGATCAGCAGTAGCAGCAGCAACATCACGTAACTAACTTCAGCAGCAGCAGAGACTGTGATCGTTGAATTTCAAAATATAGAATTGCATAAGCTTCTCTTCCGATTTGAAACTATAGAATTCAACTTTCTCGTCCAAAAATCGACATAAATTTACAGTAAGTTATGATTTTGTGTGTTTCTATTGATTTTTATTTCGTTACTAGGAATTTGATTTTTTTTTTTGAATTTCTGGATTGATAAGGTTAAGGACATCGTGTCCTGTGATAATTCTATAAAAATTGAACATATAATGTTAAGGATTTGGTGTCCTTAACATCACCGTTGTTACTAATATTAAGGACATAGTGTCCTGATTTTGCAAATTGAATTGAAAAATTTAAGGACACAATGTCCTTAATTTTTTTGTTCTTCTTCTGAATATTAAGGACATATTGTCATAGTTTTGCAAATTGTTTTGAAAAAGTTAAGGACACTTGCTCCTGAAGTTTGAGTTTCAAGTTGAAAAGTTAAGGACACTTGGTCCTGAAGTTTGAGTTTCAAGTTGAAAAGTTAAGGACACTTGGTCCTTAACTTAGAGTTACAAGTTAAAAAGTTAAGGACATGCAGTCCTTAACTTCAAGTTTCAAGTTTAAAAGTTAAAGAAACTTGGTCCTTAACTTTGAATTCCAAGTTCAAAAGTTAAGGACACTTGGTCCTTAACTTACAGTTCCAAGTTCATAACTTAAGGACACTTGCTCCTGAACTTACAATTCCAAGTTCATAACTTACGGACACTTGGTCCCAAACTTTAAGCTCCAAGTTCATAAGTTAAGGACACTTGGCCCTGAACTTTGAGTTCCAAGTTAAAAAGTTAAGGACACTTGGTCCTGAAGTTAAGGACACTTGGTCCTTAACTTTAAATTCCAAGTTCAAAAGTTAAGGACACTTCGTCCTTAACTTGGTCCTGAACTTACAGTACCTGTTCTTAATTGTACAAGGATTGCTCTATAAAATATGTCCTGAGTTTCCCATTCTCTTGACTTGCAGGATGGAAACAATATGCATTATAGTTGCTTTTAATGGTAGATGGAGTGAAGACTATAAGTATCTTGATCATCAAACAAAGCTTGTTCTAGTACTTGAGGCAATTCGGGTTGAAGATTTCATTAAACAGATCTTTGAAGTTATTGAATTGGATAGAGACAAGTTTGAAGCAGTGATATTGTTTGATATCAACCTGGGAAAAAGCAAGGGAATGCTTGTATCCAAAGATTTCGATCTTCACACATGTATAGAATTACTAAAAAGTCATTCACTCTTCAAGAGTTGTCGTTTCATTATTGATATTTCGGAAAGAGTTTTTGGATCAACAAGCACCTTTGAACATGTCAACAGAGAAACTCAACATGACAATCAAAACAAATGCCAACAGATAATGGAAATAGATATGGTTGAAACTCAACCAATAACTGAAGAGGTGCTTCAAACATTTG
Organism: Nicotiana knightiana; assembly: GCA_005239525.1. Taxonomy (NCBI): domain Eukaryota; kingdom Viridiplantae; phylum Streptophyta; class Magnoliopsida; order Solanales; family Solanaceae; genus Nicotiana; species Nicotiana knightiana. The sequence continues at coordinate 13,896 of ML380721.1, read as the reverse complement.
ATTTTATTCAAGTAGAAGGACAAAGCATTATAGAGATTGACAACGAACAAGCTTTGGGTATTCCAGTCTTAGAGAGTGCATCGGTAATCGAAGAAATTGATGAAAAAACCTCTACTCAACTAACTAGACGAAGGTCAAATTCGAAACAAAAAGAATGCCCAACTACGATATTAAGAGAAAATGCTTCGTCGGATAAAATAAAAGTGGGATCAATATTTGATAAAAAGAAGAGTATAATTAACTGTTTTTCGAATATATCAATTAAAGGACATTTTGAACTCAAGGTTGTTAGATCAAGCTCAACAAGATATTCGTTGAAATGCAATGATGATAGGTGTGGGTGGTGTGTGCGTGCTTTCAGAATTAAAGTTTCAACACTGTTCAAGATAGTAAAGATTGAGAAAAATCATGATTGCTATGTTAACACTATGAAAGTTGATCAAAGGCATGCAACTTCAAAGTTGATTAGTGGTTACATTATCGACAATCTTCGAGACCCAAGATTTGAAGTTACACCAGCTTTTATCATGGCAGAAATGCAAAAATTGCATGGACTAGACATTGGGTATCACAAGGTGTGGCGTGCTATTCAACGTGCTTCCGCTTTAATAAGAGGAACTCCTGAAGAGAATTATGAATTATTGTCTTCATACTTGTATATGATGAGAAGTAAAAACCCGGGAATATGTACTAACATAAAGATAGACGACAACAACATGTAAACAATCAAAAAAGAGTTTATTAGTCTGTTTTATAAACTTTAGGACATGTTGTCTTTAACCAGTTAAAAAGTTAAGAACGTGTTGTCCTTAACTTTCATGTGTGCAGTCAAAAAGTTAAGGACACTTGGTCCTTAACTTAAATTGCAAGTTAAAAAATTAAGGACATGGTGACCTTAACTTTTGACCTTGTTAGTCTAAGTTAAGGACTCCATGTCCTTAACTTTTTATCTTGTAAACCTAAGTTAAGGACTGCATGTCCTTAACTTTATAAGTTGTCACTCTAAGTTAAGGACTACATGTCCTTAACTTTTGACCTTGTTAGTCTAACTTCAGGACTACCTGTCCTTAACTTTTGAGCTTGTAACCTGAAGTTCAGGACTACATGTCCTTAACTTTTGACCTTGTTTTTGAGCTTGTAAATCTAATTTAAGGATTGCATGTCCTTAAATTTATAACTTGTAACTCGAAGTTAAGGACTGTCTGTCCTTAACTTTTGACCTTGTTAGTCTAACTTCAGAACTACTTGTCCTTAACTTTTGGCCTTGTAACCTGAAGTTCAGGACTATCTGTCCTTAACTTTTGACCTTGTTAGTCTAAGTTAAGGACCGCATGTTCTTAACTTTTGAGCTTGTAACCTAAAGTTCAGGACTACCTGTCCTTAACTTTTGACCTTGTTAGTCTAAGTTAAGGACTCCATGTCCTTAACTATTAAGCTTGTAAATCTAAGTTAAGTACTACATGTCCTTAACTTATAACTTGTAACTCTAAGTTAAGGACCGTCTGTCCTTAACTTTTGACCTTGTTAGTATAATTTCAGGACTACTTGTCCTTAACTTTTGGCCTTGTAACCTGAAGTTCAGGACTACCCGTCGTTAACTTTTGACCTTGTTAGTCTAAGTTAAGGAATGCCTGTCCTTAACTTTTGATCTTGTAACCTGAAGTTCAGGACTATTTGTCCTTAACTTTTGACCTTGTTAGTCTAAGTTAAGGATTCCATGTCCTTAACTTTTGAGCTTGTAAATCTAAGCTAATGACTGTGTAACGACTCGACCGGTCGTTTTGAGATCTAACACGTCGTTCGATAGTTTGAGGGCATGAGCAGCTTCATTTAAGGTATTATGACTTGTAGGTGCGGTTGGAATTGAATTTCGGGAAGTTCTGAGTCGAATTGGAAGGAAAATTCTCATTTCGGAAGCCTTAAGTTGAAAGAATTGACTAAGATTGGATGTTTGAGTAAACGACCTAAGAATCAGGATTTGAAGGTTCCAACAGGTTCGTATGATGATTTCAGACTTGGGCGTATGTTCAGAATAGGTTTTGGACGACTCGGGAGCGTTTCGACGCATATTGTAGAAGTCAGCATTTTAGAAGAAATTTCATAAGTCTGGGTTGAAGTGCATTTCAGTAATATTGATGTCCGTCTGGGAATAGCTCCATATGATTCTGGAGTTGAGAGCGCGATCGGAAGTGAATTCGTAGGTTATTTTGAAGTCATTTGGCTAAAGATAGAAATTTGAAGGTTTTCGAGAAATCTGACCGGGAGTGGAAATTTGGATATCGGGGTTGGAATTCGATTCCGAAAGTTGGAGTAGGTCCGTAATGTTGAATGTGACTTGTGTGCAAAATTTGGGGACAATCGGACGTGATTTGATAGGTTTCGGTATCAGATGTAGAAGTTTGAAATTTCAAAGTTCATAAAGCTTGAATTCGAGAGCGATTCATGGTTTCGGCGTTGTTTGATGTGATTTGAGGCCTCGAGAAGGTTTGTGGGATGTTATGGGACTGAGTCATGTGATTGGACAGGGTCCTGGGGGCCTCTTGTGTGTTTCGGGGTGGTTTCGGGTCAATTTTGGGTGATTTGCTGTTGCTGGTTTGCTGGTGTCGAGGTTGTTCTTCGCGAACGCGGAGGGTCTCATGCGTTCGCGGAGAAGGAAATTTGAGGCTGCTGGATTTGGCCTTCGCAAACGCGTGGTGGTGTACGCGAACGCGAAGGGGTCGGCTGGGCTCTCTATGCGAACGCGTCGTGAGAAACGCGAATGCATAGAAGGAAATGAGAGTTGTGGGCCTGGGGTCGTTGGCTTATGTGAACGCGTAGAGTAAAATGTTGGGCCTGGATTTCTGGGCTTCGCGAACGCAGTGGAGCAGATGCGTTCGCGAAGAAGGATAGGCATCACCTGGGCAGATTGTTTTAAATCGGGGGTTGAGTTCATTTCACCCATTTTTCACATGGCTAGGGCGATTTTGGAAGGCTTCAAAGGGGGATTTTCATCAAGCAACTCTAGGTAAGTGATTTCTTCCCATTTTTGAGTTAAATACTTGAGTTATACATGGATTAGACATGGAAACTGTGGAAATTTGGGAAGTTTGAAGAAAAACCTAGAATTTGCATTCTTGGATTTTGATCACGAATTTGAGAATGAAATTGTAGGAGAATTATAAATTTGAGTTCGTAAAGTTATGGGTAATCATTATCTTCGGAAATTTTAGGAATCTAGGCACGTGGACCCGAGGGTAATTTTGTCAACTTTCCGATCAGAGTTGAGAATTTATATGAACTGAATGGTTATGCATATTAGAGTATATTTTCATTGATTTGCACGTTATTTGGATAGTTTTTGGGCGTTGTGCATCAATTTGAGTCAGCGGAAGGGCTTGGAGGCCGGTTATGAATCTTCGGAGTGAGGTAAGTCTCCTTTCTAACCTTGTGAGGGGGAATTGTCCCCATAGGTGAACTAATTGAATAAGTGCTACTATTTGTAGGGGGATACGTACGCACGATGTGAAGGGAGTCCGTGCGTAGCTACTATTATGCTTGTGTCTGGGTAGGCTAGGACCCACTAGCATGATTTACTTGATGTACTTGTAATTTTGCTAATGAAATTAGACTGTTGATATTATCGAATTAGTAACTGAATACCTAAGAATGTTGAAGTTTATTTTCCTTAATCATCTATAAAGAGAATTGATTTTTCCTGGGATAATTGTTTTCCTGATAACACATGTTTTATTTGTTGTACTTGTTACCTTACTGATAAATTTATAATATTTAAACCTTATCAAACTTGGCAAATGAATTTCTAGAAAGGAGTTAAATACCTCTTCGTGTCCATTAAAAGAGAATTTTTATCACTTCCTTGAGTAACTGTTTTGCTGATAAAATGTGAATTTATTGTGTGAATATCTGTATTTATGAGTACCTGAGTCGCATGTATGATTCGCGAGCAGGGTAACTCTATTATTTATATATGACCGCGTCGCATGATCGATTCACGAGCGGTGTAATAGATGCATCTATGGTTCGATCCGTTCGACCCTTCGGCAGTGCACATTTTATTATTGTTGGTTCGTTTCGTTTGACCCTCGGCATTGCTTGCGCATGATATTTACTGCGTACTTGCTGTGATTTTTACCTGATTACTGGCCTGGAAATTATAAACTGTCAACTGAAATGACGAAGATTTAAAGATTTAAATGTGAAAGAAGTTGTTATTTCCTGTCACTACTTATTAAATTGCCTATGATATCCATGCTTAGTGTCACCCTTGATTTTATTAAATTGACCTCTAGTAAATTTCAAATTCGACCTCTCATCACTACCTCTTCGAGGTTAGGCGGGATACTTACTGAGTACACGTTGTTTTCGTACTCATTCTATACTTATTGTGCATTTTTATTGTACAGGTACTTTCATAGATAGTGGCCCTGCTTGACGCAGTGATGCGGCTGACTTGGAGACTTAGACGAGTTTCACCATCCGGAGACGACCTGTAGCCTACAGAGTCTCCCTCAAATGTATTGTATTTTATTTTAAATTTCTTGTCCAGTTTGTACTCCGGACAAGTATTGTAGTATATGTATAATTATTAGAAATTTTCTCATGCACTTGTGACACCGAGTTCTGGGATGATTGGGATGTATTGGTAAATAAATTGTCAAAATATCAATAGTTACTTAGAAAATTTTATTTGATTATTATAAAACGAAACAAAAAATAACGATTTCGAAACACTAAAATAGAAATTTAATTTAACTATTTTGTGCTGGCTTGCCCGACAAGGGTGTCCGGTGCCATCACGACCTTAATGAATTTTGGGTCGTGACAGACTGCATGTCCTTAACTTTATAACTTGTAACTCTAAGTTAAGGACTGTCTGTCCTTAACTTTTGACCTTGTTAGTCTAACTTCAGGACTACTTGTTCTTAACTTTTGACCTTGTAACCTGAAGTTCAGGACTACCTGTCCTTAACTTTTGACCTTGTTAGTCTAAGTTAAGGACTGCCTGTCCTTAACTTCTGTTAACCTTCTTTTATACTGTATTTTCAGGTTTCTTTATATGTTCATCAATATCTGGTTGGCATCATTGTAGACCAGTGATTGCTGTTGATGCAACTTTTTTGAAGTCAAAATTTCGTGGTGTTTTAATGATTTCAGTTTCGAAGGATGCAAATAACAAAAATTTTCCACTAGCCTTTGGAATAGCAGAATCTGAAAATAACAATTCCTATGAGTGGTACTTTAGTGAGCTTCTCAATGCAATTGGGATCCGTGAGAATTTAAGTTTTTTATCAGACATGCATCAATCTATTGCATATTCCATCGCAAAGGTATATCCTGAAATCCACCATGAGATTTGTATCTATCATTTGGAGTAGAACCTAAAGAGAAGAAAAGTGAAAAGTGAGGTCATAAAACTTTTTCAAATGCTACAAGAGTATACAGGTGCAAAGAATTTGATCTTTACATGTCAGATATAGCAAAAGTAGATAAGAATACTTATGACTACTTGATGGAAGAACCACCGGAAAGGTGGACACGTTCTTGTAGTCCACGACGAAGATATTACATGATCACAACAAGCATAGTTGAGTCAGTGAATTCTATCCTATTAGAAGCAAGGGAGCTGCCTATATTAAGAATGATGGGTTTCATTCAAGTGAAGCTACAACGTTAGTTTTATGAAAGAATAAATCAAGCAGAAGGAACTTTTTATGATGTTTCTTGTTGGGTAGAAGAGGAATTGAAGAAAAAGATAGATTTAGCATTTACTTTGAATGTAAGTATTATGTTCTATGTTTAGGTTATTATTTTAATATAATTTAGCATAATGTACTAACTTATAATTTTTCAACATTGAAGGTCTTCCCTGTTGATTCATGACGTTCTAGAGTTGAAAAAGAAGGAATTACTTTCTTTGTGGACTTAAACAAAAGAACATGTGATTGTTTTCAGTTTCAATTCGATGAATTACCATGCATAAATGCAATTGCAGCTAGCGAGAAGAGAAACATCAAGAAGTCCAACTTTTGCTCGCACTGGTACTTAAAGGAATCTTGGCTGAAAACATATGAGAGACAAATACATCCTGTAGGACATACTGATTCTTGAATTTTACCAGAGAGTGTTAAGTCACAAATTGTTAAACCTCCAGATTTCAAAGTGCCACCGGGTAGAAGGCAGAAGAAAAGGCATATTCCAGCTACCGATTCATCAAAAATAACATTCAAATGTGGTCGTTGCAGAAGAATTGTCATAATAGAACAACTTGTATATATTCTCCGACAGTCCATCCATTTTCAAGGAAGCATAGAGAATAGTAGATATATCCACTTATGTTTATCGACTCTTTTAAGTTTTTGCTATAAATTGGATTCATTTAGATTATTCTTATTTGGGCAGATGTCTGAATTTTCAAAATTTCTTTCTGCTTACGTTCTTTTTGTTTCTTTTGAGTTCAAAGTTCAAACATTAAGGACAGACAGTCCTTAACTTTGACTTACAGGTCCAAAAGTTAATGATAGGCAGTCCTTAACTTTGACTTACAGGTTCAAAAGTTAATGACATGCAGTCCTTAAGTTTGAGTTCAAAGTTCAAAAGTTAAGGATAGGTAGTCCTTAAGTTTGACTTACAGGTTCAAAAGTTAAGGACATGCAATCCTTAACTTTGACTTACATTTTCAGAAGTTAAAGATAAATAGTCCTTAAGTTTGAGCTCAAAGTTCAAAAGTTAAGGAGAGGCAGCCCTTAACTTTGACTTACAAGTTCAAAAGTTAAGGACATGCAGTCCTTAAGTTTGAGTTCAAAGTTCAAAAGTTAAGGACAGACAATCCTTAACTTTGACTTACAAGTTCAAAAGTTAAGGACATGCAGTCCTTAAGTTTGAGTTCAAAGTTCAAAAGTTAAGGACAGACAATCCTTAACTTTGACTTACAAGTTCAAAAGTTAAGGACATGCAGTCCTTAAGTTTGAGTTCAAAGTTCAAAAGTTAAGGACAGACAATCCTTAACTTTGACTTACAAGTTCAAAAGTTAAGGACAGACAGTCCTTAAATTTGAGTTCAAAGTTCAAAAGTTAAGGACAGACAACCCTTAAATTTGACTTACAAGTTCAAAAGTTAAGGACACTTGGTCCTTAACTTACAATTCCTTGTACAAAAAATAATGACACTTGGTCTTGAAGTTTGAGTTTCAAGTTGAAAAGTTAAGGATTCAATTTCAAAAGTTGAGGACACATGGTCCTGAACTTAGATTTTCAAGTTCAAAAGTTAAGGACACTTGGTCCTTAACTTTGAATTTGAAGTTCAATTACACTTGGTCCTGAACTAATACTTACAAGCTCAATACACTTAATTTAGGGATTGCAAATGGACAAATCAATACTTGACAGAAACAAAGAAATTAATAACATGATGCCTTCATATTACTTCTGAAATTGTAATTTTGCCGTAGCTGTGACAAAAAATTATGCTATGCAAACAAAATAAAAGTGCCTTTTGAGGAATTTACAAGATATTTCAAAATTCATATGGATTCTTTACATCAATTTTATACAAGAAATCAACTACAACTAACTTTCTTTACAACCAAACTACAGCTCATTCAAACAGCAAGTTTCATTTTCACTATCATAGTCGTCGCCAACATTTTCTGATGGTGTATCATAACCAGAATTTCTTTTTCACTCTCCATGTGCCCAAAGATTTGCTGCAAGTTCTTTTCTAAAGTCTTTTATGTCTTCAGGTTGGAATTTCTCTACATCATTTCCCATCATCAACAACTCCACATACTTGATTAGGAATGCACCACAATCAGTCCTAAGAAAAATGTAAGATATACAGTCAATTAAACAATAAATCTAAAGTACATATTGTCACGACCCCAAATCTAAGCCAGTTGTGATGACGCCTATCGTGGAACTAGGCCAACCAAAACTACATTCAAATCGTAATAAGTTTCCATTTACATCTTTACTAAACTGATACCCATAAAGGTTTCTTTTAAACATTTTTAAAACAGTTAAAGCTATACCGAATATTAAATACAACCCTCGAGATCCCGGAGTCACTAGTCATGAGCATCTACAAAAAATATACAAACCAAAAAAAAAAAAAAATCTATAAAGTAAGCAGGAGGGAGAGCAGGACTGCGGACGCGAGTAGCTACCTCGCAAATCTCCGAAAAACCTCTGGAACAGATACACAGCTCACTCCGCCTAAAATCTGGATCTGCACACAAGGTACAGGGAGTAATGTGAGTACGCCAACTCATTATTAATGAAAATAAATCAAGTCAGAGCAGTAAGAAACACATAAATCAAATCATCATTTCACGATAAGGACAGCCTTCCTTTCCAACAATGTATACATTAAGAGTGTACAGACTCTGGAGGGGCTCCTTCAGCCCAAGCGCTAATATCAAGCCACCTCGTGGCATATCATATTCTCACAATCAGGCCCTCGGCCTCACTCAGTCAGAAACTCTCAAAAGCCCCTCGGGTGTATCAATAAAACGGGGTACTCGACCCAAAACATCATTTTATATCTCAAAATAGTGTAAATAAGGCTGAGTTTCGAAGTCAGTTATATATAACATGACTGAGTGTAAATCATAAATCAACAGTGAGGAAATAGCAGTAAAAAGCCTCCAAGGGGACTAAACAAGTCGGCACGAGGCCCCAAACATGACTTATATCCCAAATATAGCAATGGTTTTAGAACACAATTTAACATATGATTTAGAGTAAAAATATGCAACTCAATAGTTGCCGTGGAGAGGACCAAGTCCAATCCAAAAATCATTGCACGCCACATACTCGTCATCCGACATGTGCGCCATTATAAAAAAATAGTGAGAAATACGAAGTCCGGGGTTTCATACCCTCAGGACAAGATTTATAGCCATTACTTACCTCTACCGGGCCACAATACTAATCCACGATGCTCTTTCCCCTCAAATCGTCTCCCGATTGCTCCGAATCTAACCAAAACCAGATTAACATCATCAATATATGCTAAAGGAACAAAACCCAATCGAAAACTCTCAATTTAGACACAATTCTCGAAATTCGGCCAAACCCGAGCCCCAGGCCCACGTCTCGGAATCCGATAAAAATTACATCACAAGAACCCTTATCCTCCCACGATTCCGTACATACCAAGAACATCAAAATTGGACCACAATTGCCTACTCAAATTACCAAAAGAAATTTCCAAATCTTTCCACCCATTTTTCCGAATTCTCTACTTAATTCCTCAAATTACATGGTGAGAATCAAGACAAATTCATGAAATTAAACCAAAAATGATTGAAGAACACATACGACAAGAATCCCACTGAAAATCTCGTCCAAAATCTCCTTCCCCCGAGCTCTCAAATGGCAAAATGAGTTATGGCAAAGAACCCCCGAAATTAGAACTTAAACTGCCTGGCCAGACTTTTACTCTGTGCGATCGCGAAAAAAGGCACGCGATCGCTGTTGGTTGATTTCCCAATGCACACGCAAGTGTACGTGGTCGACAAGTAATATAGGATTTTAAGTCCAGATATCGTACCCACAAGGACTTGTGTAAACTACTTGCTAAATCACTCTAATCGTTATCTAATCAAGCCAAAATAAAATCAAGGATGCAACTATTTTATACTAAGATTCTATGAAATAACTAATTATCAAGTGACAAGAATTATTGTTATGTATTCAGTAGAGACAAATATTCCAGGGTTGTGATCTATTCACCACTCGTATTGCATTCTAATTAACTCTCCCTTTCATATAATTCACTCATGGTTGCTAATTAATCGATAAACGCTCTCATAGCCTTCTCCCGAAGCACTACTCGCCTATTCTCAATAGATTAACGCCTATATTCCTATGAAATTAATCTATTAGAACGCACTAAGATTACGATGTTTAATTAAGCACGGTGACTAGGTATATTCCTATCCTAACCACAAATCCGCTCCCCTGAAGGGTTAAGATCGCGCTCTCTTCAATTCTTCTCTAATCTATATACGGCTTTCCCAAGCATAACATAGATAGTATATAGAACCTAACTGCTGGCCAGACAATTAAGCAATTAAACACAGAATTGAAGAAACAACCATATATTGAGTGAACTATATTCAAGGTTAAATTAATGTCGAATAACAATATCCATGGCTAAACCACAACCCCAGAACAATGGGTGTTTAGCCACTCATGCTATAATCAAACAATTGCATAAGTGTTGCATGAATTGAAAATACTAGAATAAGATGAAGAAAACTGATAATCCTTACTCCTTCAATGATCTTGTGTGTGTATTTGCTCTCCAAAAACGCCTCTCCCTTCAAAGATGTGTTCTTGGGTCTATTTATATGGTTGGGATAAACCCTAACCATGTAAGAAACTTCTATTCTCACTTGGAAACACTTAAAAACCTTTAAAACTCGGAGTTCACTGAAACAGGTACCCAGGCGTTTGAAGGGTTACGCCTGGTACCCCCTGGCGTTTGAAGGGCAACGCCTGGCTAACGCCTGGTACCCCCTGGCGTTTGAAGGGTAACGCCTGGATAACGCCTGGTAACCCCTGGCGTTTGAAGGGCAACGCCTGGCTAACGCCAGGCTTGTCCCGGGTCGCTCCTTTTCGACTCTTGAGCGTATTTTTCGATGTTTATGCTCTCATTTAGCTCGGCTTCCGTTTACAATTCACCTACACATTATATAAACCCCATTAGGAACATACGACGTGTATTTTTATCATTAAAGCACATAAATGCAAGAGTATATAATGCTTAAAATCATGAATTCTAGCCACGCATCAACACCCCACACTTAGACTCTTGCTCGTCCTCGAG
>MDKJ01007065.1:0-36739 GCA_005239525.1 Nicotiana knightiana | reverse complement strand
TTTTTCGATATTAATACAAGGAAATAACTATTTTTCACTAGTAACAGTTTTTATAAAGATTGGAGTTTTTACCCGCAATTGTTTTGGAAACAATTTTCTAATAAGTATGAGGGAAATATTTTCTTATTCGTAACTGTATTTATTTGATAACAGTTTCTTGAACAAATACAAGGGTTCAGATCTTTCATCCATAACTGTTTTATTCGTGAACAGTTTTTTGAATGAGTATATTGATGATGATCTTTTACCCCTAACTATTTTTGTTACAACAGTTTTGAATAAGTATAAAGATGTACATTTCTTTCTCGTGACTAACATTTTGCCTTTCAACCTGAATATGTTCGAAGGTTTTTGCTTTTTGCATTAGGCTTTGTATTTGGATGGCTCTTTTGATTTCTTTCGATTCTGCTCGTGTCACTTGTCTCATTGGGTAGATGGGTCTTTAGGCTCGAGCTTTTGACTTTCTGATAGTCTTCTTTGCTTCGTCTTAGCCTTCCATACTGTATAGTCCCCCAAGTGTTTGAGCTTTGAAGAATGAAATCTCGAGCACTTGATTATTCCTTCCTTGTGGTCCTTTTCCTGAAAAGGAAAAACATTCCGGACTCGAAGGTATATAGTTTTTTAGATGATGACTGCTTAACCCTTTTAAAACGTCCATCAGAAAGTGTAACCCTAGACCGGGAATTGTGTTATTTCCTCGCGTCTTTGCAGGTCTAATATCATCATCTGGTGATGGGTTAGCTTTGTGCCTATCATCTAAAAAAGTTAGTAAAATTTTTAAATGTTCAAAATAAAATCGAACGTGTGATACCTAACGGGGGGTATTCTTTTCTTTTTAGAATTAATACTTCTTTAGATGGATGGCGTTATGGCTTGTTGGTAGAACTATGCCGTCCATAGCTTCCAACTCATAGGCGCCTTTTCCAGCTATCCTTCAGATTTTGTAAGGTCCTTCCCAGTTTTGATTTAGCTTTCCTGCACCTGCTTCTTTTGTTGATTGAAAAACGTTTTTGAGGACGAAGTCCCCAATTTTAAAGTACCTGAGATGAGCTTTACGGTTGTAATAATGCTCTATGATTTGTTTTTGAGCTGCCATCCGTATCAATGATGCTTCTCTCCGTGGTTCAAGCAAGTCCAGGTTGGTCCTTAATTCGTCGTTGTTTTCACCTTCCATGGTTGTCGAGAACCTTATACTTGGTTCGCCAATCTCTACAGGTATTAAGGCTTCTGAGCCATAAACGAGTGCGAACGGAGTTTCTCCCGTTGCTATTTTTGAAGTCGTTCTATATGCCCATAGTACCGCTGGTAACTCTTCGGGCCAGTTGCTTTGGCTTTATCCAACAGCTTTTTTAGATTGTTGATGATGACCTTATTTGTTGACTCAGCTTGACCATTAGCCACGGGGTGGTAAGGCGTTGAGGCGATCCGCTTGATTTTCCAACTTTCGAAGAATTCTGTGATTTGCGAGCCTATGAATTGTGGGCCATTATCACACACGATCTCCTTTGGTATTCCAAAGTGGCATATTATGTTTCGCCATAAGAAACTTTTAACTTCCTTTTCTCGCACTTGTTTGAACGCTTCTGCCTCTACCCATTTATAAAATAGTCGGTTAGTACGAGTAAAAACCGTACCTGTCCTTGAGCTGTGGGAAGAGGTCCTACTATGTCCATACCCCATTTCATGAAAGTCCATGGGGATATTATTGGATGTAATAATTCCACTGGTCGATGCATGCTATTGGCAAACCTTTGGCATCTGTCACATTTGGATACAAAATTCTCGGCTTCTTCTTCCATCCTAGGCCAATAGTATCCGGCTCTGATTAGTGTTTTCACTAAGGATCTAGCCCCTGAGTGATTTCCACAGTGTCCTTCGTGGACTTCTTTCATCACAAATTCCATTTGGTTAGATCCAAGGCATTTAGCTAGGGGTCCCCCGAACATCTTGCGATAAAGTAAGTTGTGAATAAGGCAGTACCGTGCAGCTTCGCGGCGTAGTGCTTGAGCCGCTTTCCGGTCTTCAGGTACAGTGCCATTCTGCAAAAAATTAAGAATTTCGTTTCTCCAGTCCCAGGTTAGGTTGTTGAAAGTTACCTCATTTCTTTCTTGGTCTATTATTGAATGAAATAGTTGAACGACAATTGTATTGTCTTTGTTCGTTACTTTCGTGACTGCTGCGAGGTTAGCTAATGCATCTGCCACTGCATTTTCTTCTCTAGGTATTTGCACTACTTTCCATGTTTTGAATTGTCTCACGAGCTCCCGTGATCTTTCAAGATACTGTCGCATTCTAGTCTCTCGAGCAATGTAAGTCCCCTGTATCTGATTTACTACCAGTTGGGAATTGATGTTGATCACAATTTGCTCGATTGAGAGCTCCCGTACAAGTTCAAGCCCTGCAATAACAGCTTCGTACTCTGCTTAATTCTTAGTGATATGATAACACTTTATAGTTTGTCGTGTTTTTTCACCCGTGGGTGATATCAAGACTATGCCTAAGCCAGCGCCTTTTATATTTGAAGAACCATCGGTGAACAAGGTCCACAGGCCTGGATTAACACCATTAAAGAGTTGTAACTCTTTTTCTACTTCAGATACAATGCCATTACTAAAGTCAGCAACAAAATCAGCTAGTATTTGAGACTTAATTGCAGTCCTAGGCTGATAAATTATCTCATGCTCACTTAGTTCTATGGCCCATTTGGCTAATCTTCCTGACAATTCTTGTTTATGCAGAATATTTCTTAAAGGATATGAGGTCACAACAGTGATTGGGTGGCATTGAAAATAGGGTCGTAATTTTCTAGATGCCATTATTAAAGCTAAAGCTAACTTTTCCAGATGTGGATATCTAGTCTCAGCATCTAGCAAAGTTTTACTTACATAATAGATAGGTGATTGTTTACCTTTTTCTTCTCTTACCAATACTGCACTTACAGCAATTTCTGAGACAGCCAGGTAAATGTACAATCTTTCCCCTTCTTTTGGCTTTGAAAGCAGTGGTGGTTTCGATAGATAAATCTTCATGTTCTTGAGGGCTTGCTTACATTCTTCAGTCCATTCGAACTGATTCTATTTTTTGAGAACTGAGAAGAATTTAAAACGTTTTTCGGAAGATCTAGAATTAAACCTACCCAAAGCTGCTATTCTTCCTGTCAGTCTTGAACCTCCTTTTTATTTGTTAAAACATTAGGTATTTCCTCTATGGCTTTAATTTGAGAGGGATTTACCTCTATTCCTCTGTTTGATACAAGGAAACCCAAAAATTTGCTTTATTGCACTCCAAAAGCGCATTCTCTGGATTCAACTTCATATTATACCTGCGTAAAATATCAAATGCAGTAGATAGGTGCCGGAAATGGTCTTGTGTTTGTGTTGATTTTACCAACATGTCATTGATGTACACCTCCATCATTTTTCCCAGATGTTCTTGGAACATCTTGGTCACTAGCCTTTGATAGGTGGCTCCAGCATTTTTTTAGGCCAAAAGACATGACTTTATAATAATAAGTTCCCTTATTCGTGATAAATGAGGTTTTTTCCTCGCCTAAAGGATCCATTTTAATATGATTATAACCAGAATATGCATCTAGAAAGCTTAATAGTTCATGACCTGCGGTAGCATCAATCATTTGATCTATATGAGGCAATGGGAATGAATCTTTGGGGCATGCTTTGTTTAAATCAGTATAATCTACGCATACTCTCCACTTGCCATTCTTTTTAGGTACTACCACGGTGTTTGCCAACCAGTTAGGGTACGTTATCTCTCTTATCGAACCAATCTTCAAGAGCTTCTGTACCTCTTCGTCGATCACTTGGTTCTTGAATGGTCCTTTCTATCTTTTCTTCTGCTTAACAGGTACGAAGGATAGATCTTCAATTTTTTATGAGTCATCACTTCTGGTGGGATGCCTGTCATATCTGAGAGGGACCATGCAAATAATCAATTAACTTACCTCTTCGAGTGGGGCTTAGCCTCGTGCCTATATACACTTTCTGCTCAGGTTTTTGTTCAGATAACGGAACAGCTTCGAGCTCCTCCGTAGTTGTTTTGATGTGCTCATCTTCCTCCGGTTCATGAATGACGTCCGGTCTGGAATCCGCATCTGTGTGGTATAGTACACCTTCCGTGGTAACTTGACTCTTCTTCTCGTAAGTATTCTCTTCCGTGCCTGTTTCAACAATAATATCTTCCGTACCTATTTGGGAAGTAATTTTTATGTCTGTTTGGGCGGTGTTACCTGTTTGGGAGATTTCCTTATCTCGTAATTCTTCCACCTCTATTTTCTTGTTGTAGTGTACCACAGAATTTATATTTTTTGCAGTCTGCTGATCTCCTTTGATTTGTTGAATCCCCCATTCAGAGGGAAATTTAATTACCTGATGCAACGTGGATGGTATCGCTTTCATGTTGTGGATCCATGGCCTTCCAATGATCACGTTATAAGCCATGTGAGTATCGATGACTTGGAACCTAGCTCTTTTGATCACCCCTTCAGCATAAGTGTTAAGCTTAATTTCTCCTTTTGTTATAACCGTAGAGTTATCAAAACCGGATACGGCTCGTGCTTTTGGGATTACTTGATTCTCCAGTAGCATTTCTTCCATGACCCTTAGCAAAATGATATTGACTTAACTGCCTGGATCAATTAACACTCTTTTCACGTTAGTGTCATGAATAAGTAGAGATATTGCCAGAGCATCGTTGTGCGGAAGCATTAATTTGCTGCTATCTGCATCATCGAAGGTTATATCGTCTTCTCCACGAGCACGTTTACCGTGTGTAATTGTGAACTTTGTGGTTGTTTTTCAAATCACTCTGTTTACTTCTTCACCCTCGTGTATTATGTTAACGGTTCGTTTTGGACAAGGAGGCTTTGGGGGCTCCTGCATGTTCCTCATATGTGCCTGTTTACCTTTATCACTAAACAATTCTGTTAAATAGCCCTGTGTTAACAACTTTTCTACTTCACCTTGTAAAAATATGCAATCCGCAGTTTTGTGCCCATGATCGTTGTGAAATTCACACCAGTGATCTGGGTTTCTTCTATTTGGATTTGACCGCATCTCTTTGGGCCACTTTACCTTGTCTCCCATGTTCTTCAATATCGAGACAAGTTCAGTAGTACTTACTTTAAAGGTATGATCCCCAATTTGAGTACTACCTCTAGGTCGTTCATCTCGATCTTTTCTGGATCTAGACGAGGATGAGATTAAATCTCTTCCTTTTAGTCTATAGTCCGACCAAGTGTTTTCAAACCTGGGGTGGATATCGCGTCCCGAGGGTCCTAAGTAAGGATCGTACCTATTTTTACCTGATCTTCTATCTGATTCAGGACGTTTGGATCTGGAATGATCTTCTTCTCTCGAATGAGCAATGATATCTTTTTCTATTCTGAGTTTAGTGTTGTACCTGTTACATACATCGTTCCATGTTGTGGCAGGGAATTCTCTTAGATTCTCCTTAAGTCGCTTGGTGGCTTCTGAGCTTTTATCGTTCAAGTTGCTTGAAAATGCCATGGGTGGCCAATTATCAGGCACCCTGGGTAACTGCATTCTTTCTCGTTGAAACCTATCTACAAACTCTCGGAGTAGTTCCGTGTCTCCTTGTTTTATTTTGAATATGTCTTCCATTCTCTTCTCAACTTTTTGTGCACCAGAGTGTGCTTTTATAAACGAATCTGCAAGCTCAGCAAAAGAGTCAATAGAATTTTCAGGGAGAAGAGAATACCAAGTTAGATCCCCTTTGGTAAGTGTTTCTCCAAATTTTTTTACAAGGACTGATTCAATCTCTTGTTTCGTTAAGTCGTTTCCTTTTACCCCAGTTGTGAAAGTAGTCACATGGTCGCGTGGGTCAGTTGTTCCATCATATTTGGGAACGCCAGGCATTTTAAACTTCTTGGGTATAGGCAAAGGTGCCACACTTGGCTTCCACGGTTGTTGAGAATATCTATCAACATCGATGCCTTTGATGACAGGTGGTACACCGGGAATTTGTTCGATGTGATCATTCTGCTCCTTCATCTGTTTCTGGATGGTTAACAGTAAATTTTTTAATTCTGAGTTCTTAGATATACCTGGTCTCGTTTCGAGTGATTCATTAGGAATATCTCCTCTTCCTAAGTTTGCCAACCCAGATTGAGGATTTTCCATGGTGATGGTGTTATTGGGGGGTGGCGTTGGCAGTGTAGGCAAAGCTGCTGGTAATCCTCTCGCAAATTCTTGAAAAGCTTTGCTCACATACTCTGCAATCATTTGCTTTACATGATCTTGTTCCACAGTTTGATCATTATTACCATGGTTGTTGTTTGATCTTTCTGGGGATTGTTCCCTCGAACCATGTGGGGTTCCTGAAGGTGATGGAACCGGGATTCCACTTCTTTGTTGGTTGTTGTCGTTGGGGTTTGACATAATTCAAAGGATATCACTTGGAAAGTAAACAAAGATTATCAGATTCCCGGTAACGGAACCAATTTGTTTAACCAAAGAATTAGACCCTTTGACTAAAGCTTAATTTTAAGATGAATAGGGGTTACTGATAATCAAGATAATGGGAAAAATAAATAATAGACAATATTACAAAAATAAAAGATCGAAGTTGATTGTATTCGAGAATCAGATGCCTTTACAAGCTGTATTCCCCTCCCTTATATATGAGATTCTTATAACGTACGACTCCTGCTATGGTTACTCATTAATGACTAATTATGGCATTAATGAGGCACAAAGGATAACGGTAATAGGGGTTCAGTTACATAATGTTCGAGTAATCAATTGTGGATCCTTGAATCTGCCCGAAGCTTTGTCTAGTTTCATTCTGACCGTGCCTCTCTCCCTTTTTGATCAAGTTGAATTTCCCGCGGCTGATAAGTTCGTGGGTTTACTGAACCGTGCCTCTTTGTACAGTACCTCTTCAAAGAGTTAGGTCCAGCTGTCGTGTTTTCATGTGTCCACGTGACTGGCTGAGTTGTAAAAAGCTGGCTTACGTGTGAAACTCTTTTACCAATACACTATACTCATTTGGGGTTATGTTATTTGATGGGATGGTTAGTTTGGTTGCGTGGATGTTTCAGAGTGAATTGAGACACTTCGTCCCAATATTGAAAGCTTATGTTGAAAGAGTTGACACGAGTTTGAATTTTGTATAGACAACTCTGGAACAAATATTCGATGGTTCTGATAGATTTGTATGGTGATTTTGGACTTAGGAGTATGTCTGGATATTGATTTGGAGGTCCGCAGGTTCTTTTGACTTGAATTGGCGAAAGTTGGAAAGTTGAAGGTTTGGAAGGTTGAGAGGTTTGTCCAAGAGTTGAATTTGTTGATACCAGGATCAATTTTTGTTCCGAGAGTTAGAATAGGCTCGTTGTGTCATTTATGACTTGTGTGCAAAATTCAAGATCAATCAGAGTTGGCTTGACAGGTTTGGGCATTGGTTTTAGATGTTGAAAATTCATTAGTTTTGTTAGGCTTGAATTGGGTGTGATTCTTGATGTTGATGTTGTTTGATGTGTTTGAGTGTTCGACTAAGTTCGTATCATATTTTAGAACATGTTGGTATGCTTAGATGGGGTCTCTAGGGCCTCTAGTGAGATTCCGATTGAATTTGGATTGAGAATTGGACTTGGGAAAAATGTTGAAGTTTCAGTTCTGGTGCAATCGCACCTGTGAGGGATATTCCGCAGGTGCGACGCCACAGAAGTGGACTTGTCATCTCAGGTGCGTGTTTGGCTGGGTTGCTGGTGGGTCACAAGTGAGAGGAATATATTGCAGATGAGTATTTTTTTCCACAGAAGTAGAGGATGAGTTGGGATTGGAAGTCCGCAGAAGAGGACATAGGTGTGCAGAAGCGCGTCCACAAGTGCGAGGGTAGGTCGGCAGAAGTGGAAGGGGACTGGTGAGCATGTATCGCAAAAGTGGAGAAGTTCTGCAGGTGTGGGCTTTGGACCACATATACGGTAGGGTGTAGTTTAAGGGGAAAGCGCAGAAGCGGAAAGGGGAGCGCATGTGCGAAATGCATGGCAGTG
This sequence comes from Nicotiana knightiana, assembly GCA_005239525.1. Lineage (NCBI taxonomy): Eukaryota > Viridiplantae > Streptophyta > Magnoliopsida > Solanales > Solanaceae > Nicotiana > Nicotiana knightiana. Next base: position 28,707 of record MDKJ01007065.1, on the reverse strand, counting down.
TCATATTATCGAAGGGTTTCATGTTTTCTCTCATTTTTGGACTTGTGGAGCTCGGATAGGGGAAATGTTTTAGAGAGTTTTGGATACAATTGAAGATGTAAGTGAAGATTCATCACTTTTATTGATAAATAATGTTTATCCATTACTTTTACGTCTAGATTATATGTGTTTGAGGTGAAATTTGGAGAAATTTTGATTATGTATTGGAGATTGAGATTTGGGGAGTTAAGGGACGATTTGTGGTTGGAATTAGCTGATTTAGGTATGACTGGACTCATTATTGAATGGGTGTTCGGATTTTGTGAATTTTGTTGGGTTTCAAGGTGTGAACCCGAGGTTAACTTTTTGGGTTGACTTTTTTATTTTGGCTAAAGACCTTAGCTTTATCTTTAGAGATTATTTCCTATAGCTATTATTGATGGAAAAGAATTTCCTTTGGCTAGATTCGAGTCGTTCGGAGGCCGATTCGCGTGGAAAGGGTTTGTTGGAGCATTGAGTTTCGCGCTTTGAGGTAACTAACATTTCTAAGCTTGGAATTGAGGGTATTTATCCCTGGAAAACATGATATTTGTGTTGTGCTAGGGTGACACACATGCTCGGTGACGGGCGTGTGGGCGTGCACCGTGGTAACCATGACCCAATTGATTCTTATTATGTTATTATAAAGTCTTGTTCTATCTGTGAAATCCTTACTTGCTAGAGTAATTGACCTGAGATTCATGTTATAAATCATGTTTAGGCTATGTGCTTCTTCTGTTGAGACCTAGTGAGATTATTTCTGTTGTTCTATATTATCTGCTTTAACTGCAATTATGTAGTCACTCATGATCCTTCATTTGCATATCATTTTCAGTCTCTGCTATCATTTACTGTCACATCCTATGTTATTTGTAAAGACTGTGAAATTTCTATGTCTAAAATAATGCCCGAATAGGTCCCTGTGCTGTTATAACTGTAGAAATTCTTAAAACAGTCCTATTTTGAGTAAAAAGTATCCCAGAACTTGAAAGATTAAATTTTTCAGAAATTGCGCGTTATGCGATCGCATAATAAGTATGCGGACCGCATAGTGGTCGCATACCTGGACAGTTTCCTGTCCATTTTGAGGAAAGCTATGCGGCCTAGAATGTGATCGCATTTCACGAATGCGGACCGCATAGTTGTCGTATTCTTGCCCCATGGTTTTTGCGAGGGAGGTTATGAGACGCACTCTGCGATCGCATAACAGGTATGCGGACCTCATAGTGGTCGCATATATGGGCAAAGTGGTTCCCATTTTGGCCTACTTGAAGACCAACTATGCGACAGGAATGCGGACCGCATAGCAGGAATGCGATGACCGCATCACTGTGCCGGGGCTCCTATTTCCTAAATTTTAAACCCGACCCCCTGTTTTATAAAACACCCCTTCCCTTCATTTTTAACGATTTTCTGACCAAAAATAGAGAGAGAAGAAGAAAGTTCTTGAGAGAGAAGGTTTCAACATCATCCAATTTGATTTTTCCAAAATCACTCAAGCCTGAAAATTTTCGAGCTATTGTCATATTCTTCACTCAAAGAGGTAAGTCTTCACCCTATTTCCCCAATTCTCAAATTTTGGGTAAGAATAAAACACACATAAGTTGGTTCTTGAAAATAAAAAGTGAAATCTTGCATGTATGTGAGTTAAACCACGTAATCTAGTAAAGGGAAAAATAAGTTTGGGTAATTATTCTCAAAAGGGGGTTAGTAGTCTAAAGGGTCACATAATGTTTGATAAAATACTGAATTGGGTACAAGGTCCCTAATTCTAAGTGAAATATGTCACATTGTGGAATAGATTGACGGTGCTAGACGGTCCGGTGAATTGTGATAGAAATTAAAAAGGGGACGACTCGAGGTATGTATGGCTAACTTTAATTTTCGTAGAGTCTCCTTGTTTAGTCCAAACATTCGGTATGAGCTTCTTGCTGAGTATATGTGAATTGACTGTCCGGTTGTGTTGAGGTATGAGATTTCATTCTCTGATTTTTCTTAGTCGACTATCGTGATAATTGAAATCATGAAAGGTGATTTCTATGTGATTACTCTATCATGTGCAAGGTTCGTTAAAATGCTTGAGTAAGTTGGTATGAAAGAATGATAACAAACTCAAATGTGCAAATGTATCTAAGTGATAAGGGCTATGTAATAAGTGATGAAAGGGAATTGTGAATTGATCTAATTGAACTAAATAACCATGGAAATATCGTAGTCATTGTTCGCAAGGTTTACTATGGCTTAACTTCATATGGATTGTTGGTTCTAATGAATTTACATTCTTGTTTATGAGCATCTTTGTGGTTGAATTAATGGATGATAAAGACTATTATGAACACATGATTGGTTGGTTGTTATGAAATTGTACTCTTGATGATATGAAGCCCTGTGATTGAATTGTGGGCTGCTATTGTTTTCCATGAAATGTGATGGTCCAGTGGGATCGGGTTGCACGCCGCAACACTAAGTAATAAGGGTGGAGAGGTAAAAGGGTGGAGTGTAAATTGTACAGTGGGATCGGGTTGCACGTCGCAACACGAAGTAATAATGGTGGAGAGGTAACAAGGGGTGGAGTGTAAACTGTACGGTGGGATCAGGTTGCACGCTGCAACAAAATGTGATAAAGCTGAAATGGGATTGTGTTGAAATAAGAATCTGTCAGGCTCTCAATTGTATTTGCTTCTCTATCACTGTGCACTATGTGTTGGCTCCTTTAACTGCTTTCTATCTGTGCATTTCTTGGTTTTACTTTGAGTAAAGTTTGCTCATACATACTAGTACTATTCCACAGTACTAACGTCCCTTTTCCGGGGGCGCTACATCTTTTATATGGATGTAGGTGGGTCCATAGCAGGTAGCTCAGTTCGCCGTTAGCGGTGCCTCCTCTTCATCTTTCTGCAGTACTGGTGAGCCCCACTTCCTCCCGGGGTCGTGTATAATTCATGCCATCTCTTTTGAGTCTGCTATGTATTGTAAGGTATAGCCGGGGCCTTGTTGCCGGCAAGTATTGTATAAACTCCTAGTATTCGTAGAGGATCCATAGACATGATGTGGGTGTATATATATGTATTTTGGGTAGTAACTGTACATATTCGGAATCGTGGTCCGTATTGGAAAGTTATGTATGTATTGTGTATGTTTTGGGAATCAATTGTTGAAATGCTAAAAGAGAAATGAACTTAAGTTTGTAAACCCACGCTTAAATTCCAAGTTGTTATTTCATATGGAACATGATGCATTATATACACGGGGGAAACGTGTTGGGTAGGAAAGGCAATCCAGGTCCGCTTGACCGGGTTCACCCGGTTAGGTTCCGGTTTCGTCCCTCAGTTTTGGGGCGTGACAAACTTGGTATCAAAGCGTAAGGTTTTAAAGGTGTCCTAGGATGTCTCGGAGCCGTGTCTAGTAGAGTCCTTCTTATCGGTGTGGTCGACCACATCTAGAATTAGGGGGTTGCATGTACATTTAGGAAAGCACCCTTTTATTTCTATTCTATGTCGTGCGATGTGGTGGAAGGTGAGGTTTTCTATCCCTAACTCGTGTATTGTTCTGATTTTTCAGTAAATGGCACCCAAGAAGAGAGCTCGACTCGGCCTAGAGGCCAATGCCACCCCAGGAGTGGCCGTGAATTTGTTATCTGATGGTGCGGGTGAGAATGATTCCCTGACCCTGAATCTGCCTGACTCTTCCATCCCAGGCCAGGATATTCCTATTCCTGCTCCAGCGAAGGGTGCTACATTCCCTCCCGCTGATGTTCCTGATCCTTCTTCAGTCCCAGCTTCGGGTCCCGGTATTTCTGATGGGGATCTCAGGGGAGCTATTCAGATGTTGACCCAGTTAGTGGCCTCCCAGGCCCAAAGTTCACATGTTGCCCCTGCATCCTCTAGAGAGCAAGGGGATTCTTCAGGTTCCAGGGTCAACCAGTTTTTGCGGTTAGCCCCTCCAGAGTTCACATGCACCGACCCAGAGGCGGATCCTCGGGAGTTTATTGATGAGATGTACAAGACCCTCCGAGTTATGAGGGATACTGAGACAGAGGGGGTTGAGTTGGCTTCCTATCGTCTGAAGGGAGCGGCATATTCATGGTTTGAAATGTGGGAGAGTTCCCGTGGAGAGGGGATCCCTCTGGCAAAGTGGGATGAGTTTGTTGATGCCTTCATGGATAATTTCTTGCCTGCCGGGACTATGTCGGCCCGTGCTGCGGAGTTCGAGGTCCTTAAGCAGGGCAACATGAGAGTGTGGGAGTATCATATGGAGTTTGTGCGCTTGTCCAAATATGTTGTTCACATGATGCCGACTATGGAGGCCAGAGTTCGACGGTTTTTTCAGGGCCTTGGTCCCTTGGTTGTTAATGAAGCTGCTACAGCTGCCTTACATTCGGATATGAATTATGGGAAGATCATGGGATTCTCCCAGGCCACAGAGGCTCGGAAGTTGGAGATAAGAATGGAAAGGGAGAGTAGTAGTAGGGCCCGGTCAGCGAGCAACACTGGGAGTTCCGTTGGAGGTGTGAGATCAGCCCTTAGGAGAGAATCATCAGGGCCATCTCAGTCATATGCTCAGTCCTCAGCCAGTGCGTCGCCATCAGCGCACAGTTATAAGCAGGGAGGTCATTTTGGATATTCATACTGAGCCTTGTTACTTGGATATTCCGGTATGCTATAGATGCGGAGTGAGGGGCCATGTTCAGCGAGATTGTCGTGCGCCCAGTCAGGGCACAGGTAGGGGTGCTGCTCAGCCCTCCAGTTCATCAGCCTTAACACGCCCTCCAGCACCAGCAGGGCGCTGAGCAGCTAGGGGTAGAGCGTGGGGTCAAGAGGGACCCAGCCGGTTTTATGCTTTGAGTGGTCACCAGAGCGCCGAGGCTTCTCCAGATGTTGTCACAGGTATTCTGACTATTCAGGCACATGATGTTTTTGCTCTTATTGATCCCGGGTCTTCTTTGTCATATGTTACTCCATTTATTGCTTCAAGTTTTGGAATAGAACCCGAACAGCTTCACGAGATGTTCTTTGTGTCGACTCCGGTTGGTGATTCCATTATGGCTGTGTGAGTCTATAAAAATTATGTTGTCATGGTACGTGGTCGAGATACCACGGCCGATCTTATTGCGTTAGAAATGGTATATTTTGATGTAATTATGGGGATGGGTTGGCTCTATTCGTGCTTTGCTAAACTCGACTGCCGAACCAGGATTATGAGGCTTGAATTTCCTAATGAATCAGTTATCGAATGGGAGGGGAATAATGTTGTGCCAAGAGGTAGACTCATTTCCTACCTTAAGGCCTCAAAAATGATCAGGAAAGGGTGCATCTATCATTTGGTTCGGGTTGCGGTCACCACTTCAGATGTGCCTGCTCCCAAATCTATGCCTGTTGTGAATGAATTTCTTGAAGTATTTCCGGACGAGCTCCCTGGGATTCCACCAAATAGAGAGGTCGATTTTGGAATTGATGTATTGCCAGATACCCAGCCAATATCTATTCCACCTTACCGAATGGCGCCAGCAGAATTGAGAGAGCTAAAGGAACAATTGAAAGATCTATTAGAAAAAGGTTTCATTCGGCCAAGTGTGTCGCCTTCAGGCGCACCGGCTCTTTTTGTCAGAAAGAAAGATGGATCGTTTCGGATGTGTATTGATTATCGGTAGCTCAACAAGTTCACCATCAAGAATAAGTATCCATTGCCTCGGATAGATGATTTGTTCGACTAGTTGCAAGGTGCTAAGTTCTTCTCAAAGATTGATTTGCGGTCCGGGTATCATCAGTTAAAAATCAGGAAGCGGGATATTCCTAAGATTGCCTTCAGGACTCGATATGGGCACTTTGAATTTCTGGTAATGTCTTTTGGGCTAACCAACGCCCCAACAGCTTTTATGGATCTTATGAATCGGGTTTTCAAACCGTTTCTTTAATCCTTTGTGATTGTCTTCATTGACGATATTCTTGTTTATTCGCAGAGTTAGGAAGATCGTGCTAATCACGTCAGGGCAGTTCTGCAGACTCTTCATCAGCACCAATTGTATGCAAAGTTTTCAAAATGTGAGTTTTGGCTAGAATTAATCACCTTTTTGGGCCATGTTGTTTCCAGGGAGGGGATTCAGGTTTATCCCCAAAAGATTGCAGCGGTAAAGGATTGTCCTAGGCCAACGACCCCGACAGAGATTCACAGTTTCTTGGGTCTAGTTGGGTATTATCAGAGGTTCGTGGAGGGATTCTCTACTCTCGCCTCCCCATTGACTAAGCTGACGCAGAAAGCATTTAAGTTTCAGTGGTCTGATGCATGTGAAAAGAGTTTTCAGGAATTAAAGTCGAGATTGACTTCGGCACCAGTGTTGACCTTGCCAGAAGGTTCAGAGGGATTTGTGGTTTATTGTGATGCTTCGAGGGTTGGTTTTTGGTGTGTGTTGATGCAATGTGGTAAATTTATAGCGTATGATTCAAGACAGCTCAAGAATCACAAGAAGAATTATCCGACGCATGATTTGGAGCTCGCGGCGATTGTGTTTGCATTAAAAATCTGGCGGCATTATCTTTATGGGGTCCATGTGGACGTGTTCACAGACCACAAGAGTCTTTAGTATTTATTCAAGCAGAAGGAGTTGATATTAAGGCAGCGGAGGTGGTTAGAATTGCTCAAGGACTATGATATGAATATTTTGCACCATCCAGGGAAGGCGAATGTGGTAGCCGACGCTCTTAGTCGGAAATCCATGGGTAGCTTGGCACATTTTAAAGCCGGTCAGAGGCTTTTGGCTCGGGAAGTTTATCAGTTGGCTAGTCTGGGAGTTTTTCTTTCGGCCTCAGATGAGGGGAATGTCGTGGTGAGTAATGGAGCGGAATCTTCGCTTGTAGCAGAAATCAAAGGGAAGCAATTCAGGGATCCAGCTTTGGCACAATTGAGGGAAGCAATTTTGAATCACAAGACTTCAACATTCTCACTCGGCAATGCTGACGGTGTCCTACGGTGTCAAGAGAGGTTATGTGTTCCAGATGTGGATGATCTCCGGGAAAGGGTGATGGCAGAGGCTCACAACTCCAGGTATTCAGTACACCCAGGTTCTACGAAGATGTATCATGATCTCAAAGAGATTTATTGGTGGAATGGTATGAAAAGGGGTGTGGTGGACTTTGTGGCTAGGTGTTCGACTTCTCATCAAGTGAAGGCCGAGCATCAGAGGCCCGGTGGATTGACGCAGCTTATGGAAATACCGATGTGGAAATGGGAGATGATCATTATGGACTTTGTGGTGGGGTTACCTCGAACTCCATATAGGTTCGACTCGATTTGGGTGATAGTGGATCGACTCACGAAGTCGACGCATTTCTTGCCAGTTAAGTCCACCGATACTGCAGAACAGTACGCTCAGTTGTATATCAAAGAAATAGTCAGGCTCCATGGCACTCCAGTTTCTATTATCTCGGATCGAAGGGCCCAGTTCACAGCTAACTTTTGGAAAAAATTCCAGCAAGGTTTGGGTACTTAGGTAAATCTCAGCACAGCATTCCATCCACAAACTGATGGGCAGGCAGAGCGGACTATTCAGACGCTCGAAGATATGTTGCGGGCTTGTGTATTGGATTTCAAGGGTAGCTAGGATGAACATTTGCCGCTTATAGAATTTGCTTATAATAACAGTTTCCATGCTAGTATTCAGATGGCCCCATTTGAGGCATTGTACGGAAGGGGGTGTAGGTCTCCGATTGGATGGTTCGAGGTTGGCGAGGCGGAATTGCTAGGATCGGATCTTGTGCACCAAGCTATGGGAAAAGTTAGAGTCATTTAGGAGAGGATTAAAACTGCTCAGAGTCATCAGAAATCCTATGCGGACGTTCGTCGAAGAGATTTGGAGTTCCAAGTAGATGATTGGGTATTCTTGAAGGTATCTCCCATGAAGGGAGTAATGCGGTTTGGGAAGAAAGGAAAATTGAGCCTTAGGTATGTCAGTCCGTATCGGATCACTCAAAGGATAGGAAAGGTGGCCTATCGGCTGGAATTGCCCCTTGAAATGTCATTAATGAACCTGGTGTTCCATGTGTCTATGTTGAAGAAAGTGGTTGAAGATCCATCAGCCATCGTTCCAGTTGAGACTATTGAGGTTAATGAAGAATTATTGTATGAAGAGGTTCTGGTTGCTATTCTTGATAGGCAAGTCCGTAGATTGAGGAACAAAGAAATTGCTTCAGTTAAAGTGTTGTGGCGAAGTCACCAAGTTAAGGAAGCTACGTGGGAAGCGGAAAATGAAATGAAAATAAAGTATCCCCATTTGTTTGAATAAGTCTAGTAGTGATCGTGTGAACCGTCATCTCTAAGCAATTATATGTTATGTTCAGTATTGTGCAAAAGCACCCTATTTTCCCCTAATTGCTCTACCATTGTAACTTCTCAAGTTGTGCCATAATTGTGTATGTTGTGACTATTTGAGTAATGTTCAACCCCTTGGATTAAATGAAATTATGTGAAACTCATGTGATGGTTAAATGATTAATTGAGGTGTAGATTGGTAAGGATGAATTGAAGTGTATGTGGCATGTTGAAGTAATTGAATTATATGAGACTTGTCGAGGTGACCAAATTATGTGCAACTCCATGAAATGGCTAGTTATGTGTGGAATTGGTTAAGAACATGTGTTTTGGGGGCTCTGTGACAGGTAGATAGGCCTAATTACAGAGGAAACTCTGGCAAAATTTTCAGAAAATATCGGAGTTAGTAAAAATTGGGGGTTGGCATATTGTGTTTTCAAAACCAAATGATTTCCCGATCCTCATTCAAGGATGAATGATTTTAAGTGGGGGAGGATGTAAAGAACCGTAAAATTTCTATTTCTAAAATAATGCCCGAATAGGTCCATATGCTGTTATAGCTGTAGAAATTCTTAAAACAGTCCTATTTTGAGTAAAAAGTATCCCAGAACTTGAAAGATTAAATTTTCCAGAAATTGCACGTTATGCGACGCACTATGCGATTGCATAACAGGTATGCAGACCGCATAGTGGTCGCATACCTGGACAGTTTCCTGTCCATTTTGAGAACAGTTATGTGGCCTAGAATGCGATCACATTTCACGAATGCGGGCCGCATAGTTGTCGCATTCTTTCCCCATGGTTTTTGCGAGGGAGGTTATGCGACGCACTATGCGATCGCATAACAGGTATGCGGACCGCATAGTGGTCGCATACATGGGCAGTGTGGTTCCCATTTAGGCCCATTTGAAGGCCAACTATGCGGCAGGAATGCGGACCGCATAGCAGGAATGCGATGACCGCATCTCTGTGTCGGGGCTCCTATTTTCTAAATTTAAGACCCGAACCCCTATTTTATAGAACACCCCTTCCCTTCATTTTTAACGATTTTCTGACCAAAAATAGAGAGAGAAGAAGAAAGTTCTTGAGATAGAAGGTTTCAACATCATCCAATTTGATTTTTCCAAAATCACTCAAGCCCGAAAATTTTCGAGCTATTGTCATCTTCTTCACTCAAAGAGGTAAGTCTTCACCCTATTTCCCCAATTTCTCAGATTTTGGGTAAGAATAAAACACATATAGGTTGGTTCTTGAAAATAAAAAGTGAAATCTTGCATGCATGTGAGTTAAACCCTGTAAACTAGTAAAGGGAAAAACAAGTTTGGGTAATTATTCTCAAAAGGGGGTTAGTAGTCTAAGCGGTCACATAATGTTTGATAAAAAGCTCAATTGGGTACAAGGTCCATAATTCTAAGTGAAATATGTCACATTGTGGAATATATTGACGGTGCTAGACGGTCCAGTGAATTGTGATAGAAATTAAAAAGGGGACGACTCGAGGTATTTATGGCTAACTTTAATTTTTGTAGAGTCTCCTTGTTGGTGTCCAAACATTCGTTATGAGCTACTTGCTGAGTATATGTAAATTGACCGTCCGGTTGTGTTGAGGTGTGAGATTTCATTCTCTGATATTTCTTAGTCGACTATTATGATAATTGAATCGTGAAAGGTGATTTCTATGTGATTACTCTATCATGTGCAAGGTTCGTTAAATGCTTGAGTATGTTGGTATGAAAGAATGATCACAAACTCAAATGTGCATATGTATCTAAGTAATGGGCTATGTAACAAGTGATGAAAGGGAATTGTGAATTGATCTAATTGAACTAAATGACCATGGAAATATCGTATATGACTCATTGTTCGCAAGGTTTATTGTGGCTTAACTTCATATGGATTGTTGGTTGTAATGAATTTACATCGTTTGTGGTTGAATTAATGGATGATAAAGACTATTATGAACACATGATTGGTTGCGTGTTATGAAATTGTACTCTTGATGATATGAAACTCTATGATTGAATTGTGGGCTGCTATTGTTTGCCATGAAATGTGATGGTCCGGTTTGATCGGGTTGCACGCTGCAACACGAAGTAATAAGGGTGGAGTGTAAATTGTACGGTGGGATCGGGTTGCACGCCGCAAAACGAAGTAATAAGGGTGGAGTGGTAACAAGGGTGGAGTGTAAACTGTACGGTGGGATCGGGTTGCACGCCGCAACAAAATGTGATAAAGCTGAAATAGGATTGTGTTGAAATAAGAATCTGTGAGGCTCTCAATTGTATTTGCTTCTATATCACTGTGCACTATGTTGTCTCCTTTAACTGCTTTATATCTGTGCATTTCTTGATTTTACTTTGAGTAAAGTTTGCTCATACATACTAGTACTATTCAATAGTACTAACGTCCCTTTTGCCAGGGTAGCTACATCTTTTATATGGAGGTAGGTGGGTCCATAGCAGGTAACTCAGTTCACCGTTAGTGGTGCCTCTTCTTCATCTTTCAGCAGTACTGGTGAGCCCTACTTCCTCCCAGGGCCGTGTGTAATTCATGCCATCTCTTTTGAGTCTGTTATGTATTGTAAGGTATAGCCAGGCCTTGTTGCCGACAAGTATTGTATAAACTCCTAGTATTCGTAGAGGCTCCATAGACATGATGTGGGTGTATATATATATATATATATATATGTGTGTGTGTGTGTGTATTTTGGGTAGTAACTGTATGTATTCGGAATCGTGGTCTGTATTGGAAAGTTATGTATGTATTATGTATGTTTTGGGAATCAATTGTTGAAATGCTAAAAGAAAAATGAACTTAAGTTTGTAAACCCACGCTTAAATCCTAAGTTGTTATTTCATATGGAATACGGTGCATTGTATACACAGGGGAAACGCGTTAGGTAGGAAAAGCAATCCAGGTCCACTTGACCGGGTTCACCCGGTTAGGTGCCGGTCTCGTCCCTCGGTTTTGGGGCGTGACATTATTATTGTTTGGCCTAAGTAGTATGATATTGTGAGCCTTAAGACTTGAGAGATTGATGAATGAGGTGGGCCTGAGATCCGAGTTGTGAATATTATTGTGGATCGGGTTGCACGCTGCAATAGGCATTATTGGATGATTTATTATTGTGGATCGAGTTGCACGTCGCAGCAGGCATTATAGGCTTTATATTAGCTCTTGGACAGGATTCGCCCCTCGGAGACTGACAGACCAGCAGTGAGCGCAGGCACATTGATATATATACACGTGCTTTGGTGAGGGGCATTGATGCCAGGCACCCATACAGTGTAGAGTTATTGTTTGTGGATTGTGTGGGCATTTGGCATACAGATTGAGTACTTTGAGAGTGTGAGTACCTGGAAATATCATTGCGAAATCATACACTTGACATGCATATTTGATATATAGGCATAGAGATGTACCATTACTCATGCTAGCTATACTTGACATGTTCTTATCAGTGTTGGTCTTTAAATTGTGAACTTAAAAGCATGTCTAAATTTCAGTACTATGAACGAGTTGATTTTGGAAATTCCTCTGAGTTATTTATTGCCATTGTCACTATTATACATGTGTTGTCATTATATTGATTTGATTGTATCCTTCTGAGCTCGTCACTGCTTTCATCCCCAGGTTAGTTCTGTTTCTTATTGAGCTCATGTGGTTGGTTGTACTCATACGACACTCTGCAATTCGTGTGCAGATCTAGGTACATTTGGACGAGGTGATTGCTAGATTTGTGCTAGTACCTATTCAGAGACTTCGAGGTAGCTGCTATGACGTCTGCAAACCTTGACTCTCTTTCCTTTTATTTTCTTGAGTACTGTTCTATTACTCAGATAGTTGTACTACAGTTTTGGTTATGTTGATACTTAGTAGTGTGAACAACTAATTTTTGACCGCATCCGAATTTTATATTGTTTTAGTGTAAATATTTCTTTTATGTATAATCTTGATATTTTAAACTTTTATCTTACTCTTAATAGGTTTTCTTTAAAAAAAAATTAATTAAAAAAACTACAAAATTACTTATTCTTAGAATATAAAGTTTATTTCTTAAAAAAAAAAGATTCAAACATATATATATATATATACATATATATATATATACATGGTTTCTTTTAATTAGAATTTTAATAAATAAGCTATAGAATGTTTCTTAGTATGATTTAAAGTGCATGTAAATATTTAGTTTTCCTATATGGTCAGAAATGTTTATTAATCTTTTTATCTTTATAATTTAATCTATCTTTTTTAAAATAAAAGGAAAAAAAACAAAGAAAAAGAAGTTAACGTAAATGGGATAAAGTTTGTTATCTCAAACTTTAACGTAAATCTGATTTAATAAAGATAAAAATCACAATTCCCTAACTTCCCCATTTTTTGCTAAACTCCCATACTCCCTCGCGTATTCCACCGCTCACTTCTCATTTCCCCCACTTATCTCACCATTAACTCACACATCAGTTAGACATTACACACACGTCTATATATAATTAACACACTTCACAAACAAAGGAGGAGATCTTTGAATAAGAAAAATAACGTGAAAAGTTAGAGGAAGCAACAGAGAAGATTCAAAAACAAAAGGAAATGGAGTTTTTCTAGATAAAAGTTTGAGAGATTCTCGTGTACTTAGGAGGTCGAATTTCTATTCGTGGCTTCGGGTTCAACATTGCTGCTATTTGTCCGGCCAGAGTTTCGTATTGGATTGGAGTTATAGTGGTTCTATTTCTTGAATTACTGGAACTCTTTTGCTATGGTTTTGATTCTATCCTTCTTCACTATTATTTCTTAGTTAGTCTTTGAATAAATTTAGAGCATTAGGATTTGATTTAGTAGTATTTTATTTTCCTAATCTGTTATTTTCCTTCTTGGGCATATGAATCTCAATCATTATTATCATTTAGTTTATTTAGTGAAAGACCTAACAACAAAAATAAAAAAGGGATTCATAAGAGCTTAAGGTTAATATGGTGACAATGATGTTATGTTTGCCTAGTTTTACTTTAATGGTCTGTTAAGTTTGCACAAAATTGTGCTATGAGGTTCATTAGAAATTAGTTAATTTTTCCATTCATTCTTGTGAATAGACCATAAATTATAATAAATTTTTCCTTATAAAATTGTAGTAAGTTTCTTTTATATAAAGAAAAGTTTTTTTTCTTTGAATAAATGTTTACAACTGTTAACTACTTGGACATGAAAACTAAAGTTTCAGGTACTAATTTTAGTAGGAATATCTTAAAAGAAAAAAATTTGTGTAACGACCCGGCCGGTCGTTCCGTGAGATTTGCCTCGTTTCCCCTGTTTCTGCTTTGTCATGTATTGTTTAGCCTATTTACGATGTGTTGGTTCGGGTCCGAAGTGATCGTGGTGAGAAATGAGACGCTTAGTCTCTTAAGTTGCCCTTATGGTTGGAAAAGTCAACTGGAAGTTGACTATTAGGTAAACAACCTCAGAATGCGGATTTTAGGGCTCGGGCAACTTCGTTAGATGATTTGGGACTTAGTAGTGTGTTCGGAATGTGGTTTAGGGGTCCAGAGTAGAATTAGGCTTGAATTGGCGAAATTGAGTTTTTGGCAATTTTCGGTCGGCAGTGAAAAATTAGTTATCAAGGTCGGAATGGAATTCCGAAAGTTGGAACAGGTTAGTAGCATCATTTTGGATGTGTGTACAAATTTCCAGGTCATTCAGACGAGTTTTGGGTAGTTTCAGCATCGTTGGTGATTTTTGGAATGTTTGAAAATCCTTAGGCTTGAATCATGGGTTGATTTCATGTTTCGGTGTTATTTTGGATGTTTCGAGGGTTCGACTAAGTCCGGGTGATCATTTATGACTTGTTGGTACTTTTGGTTGAGGTTCCGAGGGCCTCGGGATGAGTTCGGATGGTTATCAACATGGTTTTTGGCATTTTGGAATTGTTGGTGTGAAGCCTTCTGATTTTCTGCACCTCCGGATAGGGGAACATAGGTGTGAGTCCGCTAAAGAGGACGAGGGATCGCGGATGCGGAATTGGCTAGGCTGGAGAAGGACCGCAGATGCGGAGAACGAGCCGTAAATGCGGAAGATGAAGCGCAGGTGCGAAATTTGGAATTTAAATGAAATCTCGCAGGTGCGCACCTAGGACCGTAGGTGTGGGTCCGCAGCTGCGAGAATTAAGCCGAAGGTGCGGTCATCGCTGGGCAGAACATATAAATAGAACCCTTAGCGAATTTTGGTCATTTTCCCACCATTTTTACACGGGTTTGAAGCTTTTTGGAGGGTTTTGAAGAGAAAATTCGAGGGTTCTTCGTGGAGGTAAGACTTTTGGACTTAAAACTCGTTTATATGTGATTATTTGACTGATTGGGGGTGAAAATGATGGAAATTAGTGACAAAATTGGGGAATTAGGGCTTGTAATTAGAGACCTTTAATTGGGGAATTGAGGGGTCATTTGAGGTCCGATTTTGATGTTCTTGGTAGGTATAGACTCCTAGGAGGATGAGGATTCTTGTGATGTGATTTTTATCGAATTCTGAGAGGTGGGCCCAGGGTTCGGGTTTAGCCAATTTCGGGATTTTTGGGTGAATTTGATAATTTTCGAGTGGGTTTCGTTCCTTGGTATATATTAATCATATAAATCTGATTTTTGGTAGATTTGGTGCAATCGGAGGCCGAGTCTAGAGGCAAAGGCATTGAGGTCTAGGATTTTAGCCGGTTTTGAGGTAAGTAACGTTTCCAAACTTGGTTCTGAGGGTTCGAAACCCCGAACTATATGATATATGACTATAATTAAGATGATGCACATGCCAAGTGACGAGCGTGCGGGCGTGTACCGAGTGATTTGTGGCCTGGCCCATCCCATGGATCCGTCTAGTAGCTATTTCGGATTGATATCGACACTTTATTGATGTGGTTAATGTGAACATGCTAGAAATCATACTAAGTCAAATGCTAGGGATTCACGCCGAAAATGCTGAGACCCGAGTGGTCGTATATTGCTGTCTCCTTATGTGTTTATTTGATTTTGTATACTCAGTCTTGTCATAGCATATCATTTCATGCCTCAGTCTCTGTAATTGTTGATTTTATATATTTATCATTGTTTCGGGCTAGTTCATGCATCTGTGAGCCCATGTGAGCGAGTCTGGAGAGTAATGACTGAGTGAGGCCGAGAGTCTATTATTGAGACATTTATGAGATCGGACTTCACACTGCAGCGATACTCTGATCATGCCTTTGTTGGCTTGATATAGCATTTGGGCTAATAGGAGCCCCTCTGGAGTCTTTACACCTTCAATGAGCGCATTGCTATTGAAGGATGGATCTTCTCTGGGCATGAATCTTGTCTGAAGTTGATGATATGTGAGGGATGGATCGTCCCTGGACATGGATCTTGTCCGAGTGTTGTGTTCCGGATATGGATCTTCTCTGTGGGGATGGATCGGCCTTTTTCCTCAGTACTGAGTGACTACCGTCACCGGTATTTGTGTACTATCCAGGATGGATCTTCCTTGGGTCCGAGAGCCATGTACAATACTAAGTGGACTTCAATGTGAGAGTTGTGAGCACTAGGTGCATTTCCACACTGTTGATACATTGGCATGTAGAGTACTGAGATATACCTGGGTTACTTATCATATCGATCATTTTCTATTTTCATTATCTGTTAAAACTATGAACATGCCAAAATTTTGTGTATTGTTTTCATTACAATTATTGAGGTTTAGTCTGTCACTACCTCTCAGCCCGTAATTTGAGTTCGTTACTTCTGAGTTGGTGTACTCACGTTACCCCCTGCACCTTGCGTGCAGATCTAGGTTCATCGAGGCCTGGTAGCAGTGGTTGATTGGCTGACAGAGTTCCTTGGAGTCTTCGAGGTAGCAGATGGCGATCGCAGCCTCGATTTCTCCTTGTTTATCTTCCTATTGTATTTCGTTATTCCTCAGACAGTATTATGTCAGCTTACATTTCGACATTGTATTTAAAGTAGCTTGTGGCTCGGTGACACTAGATATGGGTTTTGTTTTTAAATGATGTTAAACTTTAAATGGATTATTGTTGATACTTTTGCTACTGGATTTAAAATTTTTCTGAAAAACAATTTTACTTCAATAAAATGTGTGGCTTGCCTGATTCTACGATAGGCGCCATCACGACGGGTGTTTTGGGGTCGTGACAACTTGTTAATTGTATTAATTTCATTATGCCTTAACTCCACTGTAAGTTATTTTAGTATTATGAATAGCTATTTTAAATTAGTCTACGGATATAGATTTCTTCTTTGTTTCACTGTTGAAGAATCAATTGGAATTTTCATGAGTTTTATCTTCATTTTATGAACTTCGTTTTAATAAGTTTTTTGTTGTTGTTTTTATTTTATTATCATAAGTATTTTCCTTTGTAAATTAATCGGATATTTCATATTAAATTGTTGAGTATATTTCTTTCACAGTCTCACCGAAAATAGATTCAAGGGAGAATATAACTAATTAGGTCTAGACACATTGTAAGGTCTATTAATAAATAAATGCGGGTTGCAAATTAACTCATTGCTCGCTATAAAATAAAGGGAAAAGGGCAAAAATTGTCCCTATACTATCGAAAATCAGTCACGTTTATATTCGTTTTTACTTTCGGTCCAAATATACGCTTGTCGTTAAGAAAGTAGACAAAATCGTCCCTAACCCTAACGGTTGTCCATGACTCAGCGAGTAAAATGACACGGTGGACTCCATGTCACTATTTATTTTCCATCTGTAATAATAAATAACTAAACCCACTAAAATGTCTTTTTCTCTAACAACATACCACCATTTCTGCAAATTCAAGGTTCTTGTCCTGCTCCACAAAATTATTTCATAAATTTTCGGTCAATGTTCGAACCACCACTCCAGCAGTCTTCCACCAAGAAAATACCCCAAGAAAACACTTCAAGTGCAGAATTCAATTTATCCTCAACTAAACTCAATCAAGTAGTAATAACGAGAGAATCTAACCAGAAACAAAGAGTTCCAAACTTTAGCAACAATTAACTCTGGTTATTCAACCATCCCAACTGAGTTCATAAGCAACAGCTTCACACAATAGTTCTAACCAATAACAGCTTCAAGTCGAACTACGAATTCATTCAATACTCCAAAAATCAAGCTTAAACGACGTGAGTCGAATTCACAGATTCAAATCGATCAATCCCAAATAATAGCAATAAAGTTCAGTCTTCTATTTGATTAATCATTTACAAATCCCTTGGAAATCCAGAAATCGTCAAAAGTTTAAGCATAGAGGAATCAGACCTGATGCGTCGAGGAGTGCATAGGCTATGCAACAGCTCGAGGAATTCAATTCCAGAAATCGCAGTTGTTCGTTAAAGTTCTTCGAGCTTCAATGGTAGAGAATTCGATTCTCGATCAATCCTTCACCGGATGCAACAAAACTTTGGATGCTGCCTCCAAACCACTCTAAGATCAATCCCCAATGTTTAATTTGTGCAAACAATTCCTGAATCAAAAAACCCCCAGTGGTTTTCTTCTTCGCAAAACAGCTTCAACTGACTCAATCGAAACCTAACCAAACCATCGCAAAACGAGCTCAAATCTAGAATACGGCTTCCCAACAGAAGCTCGAACAAATCCCAGTAACCAATTTGTTCAAACAATCGCCTGAATCGAAAGGCCCAGTTAGCCTTCTTCCTCGCAAAGTTGGTTCGAAATTTCGAACCAAAACCCTAGAATTCAGAATCAATTGGTGTGAATCTTCAAACATAGTTTCACTGATGTTTCCTTATAGAATATCAAACATCCAGTCGATTTAGAACCCCCAATTTCAGATTTCAAACGAACCCTAGCTTCTTCATTCAACTCAGCACAGACGGGTTTCAATTGTGACTCAAATTCAATATAACTACTTCAATTTCAGCTCAACTCAGTAGTTTAAGCACAAATAATGAAGAAATTAGAGATTTCAGAACCAAATTTGATAGTGAGAACAAGGAATTCCAATGAAATAGTGAAGAACAAACTATATTTCTATTTTAGTGGGTTTAGTTATTTATTATTACAGATGAAAAATAAATAGTGACATGGAGTCTACCATGTCATTTTAGTCGTTGAGTCATGGACAACCGTTAGGTTTAGGGACGATTTTGTCTACTTTCTTAACGGCAGGCGTATATTTGGACCGAAAGTAAAAATGGGTATAAACGTGACTAATTTTCGATAGTATAGGGACAATTTTGGACTTTTTCCCTAAAATAAATTATTACAATCAAAGAATAATTGCGAGGGAGCGAAATGAGCCATGAATTAATTCAAGTAGTTTCAATAAGTAATAAAATAATAATAATAATAATAATATATAAAATTAAATATCTTGAATCTAAAAGAGACAAAATAATTGAAATATTATAAATACAATATTAGCCCATGTGTTCAGACCCGAACCTTGGATTGATATGCTTTAATAATAAAAGGATCATGTACGCATTCCTGCGTCTTGATACCTTTAAATCTATAATAATTATGTTTAACCATGTGTACATTTCGTACCTGGGTTTAACATCTAATTTCAAAGAAGTAATTTATGTGTGTACCGCATCTAGGTCAAAATAATTAATAAAATACAATAATTAATTAAGCGATAATAGACACGTCACAACCAATAATATACAAGCATGGACAAAAATTGATTTAAGCCTTATATTAGTCAATAAAAGAGACCATGCTAGAACCACAGGACTTGAGGGATACCTTACACTTTCCCCTCGGTCAACAGAATTTCTTACTCAGTCTTCTATTTTCGTAGACTCCAAATAATAAATAATCCCTTTTATAAACGTCACATTAATTGGAAAAACTCTTCTAACTCAGCCTCGTAATAGGTTTGTGTGTGAAAAAAGAGGTGTGACAAATAGTGCTCATCTACTTGTTGACACTAGATTTTGGGGTGGTTGTAGTAGCATTTCAGTTAATTTTTTTTAGATTTTTACGAGATTTTCCGCTGTTGAGTTTATTAAAACATGTTTTATTCAAATTTTTAGTTGTTATGTGATTGTCGGCTTGCCTAGTAAGTGTATTAAGTGACATCACGACAGGTTGGGATTTTGGATCATGACAAGTTGGTATTAGAGTACTAGGTTGCTTAGGTCTCACGAGTCATGAGCAGGTTTAGTAGAGTCTTTCGGATCGATATGGAGACCTTTGTACTTATCTTTGAGAGGCTACCGAACCGTTAGGAAACTTCACTTTCTTGCATTCTTGTTGTGTAGGTTTGTAATTCTGGAATCTGAACTTCTACTCTTCTATTATCTCACATATGGTGAGGACATGTACGACAGGATCAGGCGGATAGCTACCTGTACCACCAGCTAGGTCGTCGGGAGGCCAAGTCCAAGGTGCGGCTTGCATTACAGCTAGAGCAGCACCTGTGGAGCCACCAGCTGCTTCAGATGAGTAGTAGATACCAGATGTTGTTGAGCCGGTGGGACCAGCTCAAGCACCAGTTGTGTCCATTGTGATCCCAAGACTTCAGGAGGCCTTAGCCCAGATTTTGACTGTGGTCACGAGCCTGACTCAGGAATTCTCAGTTCCAGTTACACCAGCCACTTTTCAGATCGGGGAAGGTGCTCAGACTCCTACCGCCCGTACTCCAGAGCAGGTAGCTCAGGGACTCCAGACACCTGGGGTACTACCAGCCCAGTCGATTGTTGCTTCTTGGACTCGAGTTGGCTCACCTATAAGTGATGAGCAGCATAAGAGACTAGAGTGGTTTGGAGGCTCAATCCTCAAGAGTTTAGTGGGGCAGAGTCAGAGAATTCTCAGGATTTTACTGATAGGTGCCAGCGAATCCTTCGCACAGCGGGTATCTTGGAGATAAGTGGGGTTACATTCACTACTTTTCAGCTGATAGGGGTAGCCTACAGATGGTGGGAGGCATATGATTTGAGCAGGCCAGCACGTGCTGCACCACTTACGTGGAATGAGTTCTTCGTTCTCTTCTTAGAGAAGTTTGTTCCACAAACTTGCAAAGAGGAGTTGCGTAGGCAATTTGAGCAGCTACGCCAAGAGGGTATGACAGTGACTCAGTATGAGATGAGGTTTGCAGATCTGTCTCGTCATGCAGTGTGGTTGGTTCCTACAGAGAGAGAGAGAGGATCATGAGGTTCATTGATGGCCCCAACTATGTATTACGCTTTAGTTTGACCCGAGAAGCCGAGACAGATGTTAGGTTTGACCAGGTGGTCGAGATTGCTAGGCGCTTGGAGTCGGTTTGTAGGATTGAGTGCAAGGAGAAGGAGGTAAATAGGCCGCGTGTTTCAGGTGGTTTCAGTGGTACCTCATCTGGAGTTCAGTCCCATCAACGCATGGTCATCCTTATATGTAGGGTGTTCATGGTTCGATTTGGATCGGTTTTCCCTGAAAAGAAACCAAAGCAATTAAGTCGATTTTTCAAATATTAGAACCAAACCAAACCAATTAAGTCTGTTTTTTCTCAATTCGGTTTATGTCGGGTTTTGTCGGTTTTTTGGTTTTTTCGGTTATTTGTCGATTTTTTGTTAAATATAAGACATACACTACCAAACACATATTCCAGCAACCATATTTTCAACGTAACACTATCAAATCAATTGCCCTTTGAGAAATCTATTATTTACTAAAATATATTGATGATAATTGAATCAAATAGTGATGAATAATATAGGACTCAATTAAAAAAAATTTAACATGAAATGGATTCTTACACTTAACAAAAGAAAACTACCAATTAAACTAGAATATAAAGGTAAAGAATTGTACTAAAAGTGCAAACGATTAACATTCACCATAGAATTATTGGAACTTTGTATATAAATATACATATGTGAAGGTGTAATAATAAATTTGAAATAGTTAATCCTATAGTCGGTTTGGTTCGGTTTTTTTCGTTTATTTTTTATTAAAACCAAAACCAAACTAAATTTGATAGGTTTTTAAAATTCAAAACCAAACCAAACCAAACCAAAAAATATCAGTTTTTTTGGTCGGTTTGGTTTGGTTTTCGGTTTGGTTCGGTTTTTCGGATTTTTATGAACACCTCTACTTATATGCCTACTCAGATGGCTCGTCCGGTTCATCGTGGTGCATCAGCTAGTTATGGTTCATACTATGCTCATCCGGGTCAGTCATCTTTCAGTGCTCTTCCATCTCAGAGTTCATCTCGTGCTCCATCTATTCAGGGTTCGTTTGTACTAGGTTCTTCTAGTGGCTATTCGGGTTCTCGAGGTCCGATTCAGTCCCCACCGCCATCTTTAGATTGAGGTTTCTTCGATTATGGAGAGATGAAGCATGTGAGGAGGTATTGCCCCCATCTTATGGGAGTTCCAGTTTAGCACAGAGGCCAGGCTATGACTTTTACACCAGAAACTTCACCACTCGCTCAGCCAGCCTGGGGTGGGACTCATGCAGTTCAAGGTCTCCCCAGAGGGGGAGGTCGGTCCTTTAGTGGTTAGGATTAATGCTATGCTTTTCCCGCCAGGCTAGAGGCAGTTGCTTCATATGCAGTGATCACAGGTATTGTTTCAATGTGCCAAAGGGATGCTTCCATATTATTTGACCCTGGTTCCACTTATTCATATGTATCATCATACTTTGCTTGCTATTTGGATATGCCCCGTGATTCCTTAGCTATGTCTATTCATGTATCTACATCGGTGGGTGATTCTATTATTATGAATCGTGATCGGTAGTGTGTGGTGACTATTAAGGGATTAGAAATGAGAGTTGATCATTTACTACTTAGTATGGTTGATTTTGACATGATTTTAGGCATGGATTGGTTGTCACCGTGTCCTGCTATTCTTGTTTGTCACGCTGAAACTGTGATGTTGGAGATGCTGGGATTTCCTAGGATTGAGTGGAGAGGTTCCCTGAATAATTTTCCCAGAAGAGCCATTTCATGCTTGAAGGCCCAATGGATGGCTGAGAAGGGATGTTTGGCATACTTGGCCTTTGTGATGGATGTTAGTGTTGATATTCCTACCATTGAGTCTATTCCGCTAATGAGACTTTCAGAATGTGTTTCCTGCAGACCTGCCAGGCATGCCACCCAATAGGGACATTGAGTGTGTGTTTCTCAAACTGTTATTGGGTGTGTCTTAATGCACAAGGGTTGGGTGATTGCTTATTTTTCACACCGATTGAAGCCCCATAAGCAGAACTACCTCGTTCATGACTTAGAGTTGGCAGCCATTGTTCATGCATTGAGGATTTTGAGGCACTACCTTTACGGTGTGTCTTGTGAGGTATTCATAGATCATCGGAGTCTACAACACTTGTTTAAGCAAAAGGATCTAAACTCGAGGCAGCAGAGGTAGTTGGAGCTGTTAGAGGACTATGATATCACCATTTTATTTTATCCCGGGAAGGTCAATGTGGTGGACGATGCCTTGAGTAAAAATCCTGTGAGTATGGGTATCCTTGCATATATTCTAGGTTGTGAGAGACCACTAGAATCATATGTTGGAAAATCAGTTCGTGAGGTTATATGCTTCGGAGCCCAGCCAGGTTCTTGCTTGTGTGATTTCTCGGTCTTCCTTGTGTGAGCGTATCATAGAGCATAGGTACGACGACCTCCATTTGCTTGTCCTTAAGGACACAGTGCAACACAGTGATGCTAAGGAGGTTTCTATTGGACATGATGGGGTGTCACGGATGCAGGGTCGGATTTGTATGCCCAATATGGATGGGTTGCGTGAGTTGATTCTTGAGGAGGCCCATAATTCTTGGTATTCAATTCATCTGGGTGCCGCCAAGATGTATCAAGACTTAAGGAAACACTATTGGTGGAGGATATAGTGGAGTATTTTTCTTGGTGTTTGAACTGTCAGTAGGTGAAGTACGAGCATCAGAGGACGGGCGGTTTGCTTCAGAGACTTGAGATTCTCGAGTGGAAATGGGAGTGTGTTACCATGGACTTCGTTGTTAGGCTCCCACGAACTTTGAAAAATTTTGATGTAGTTTGGGTGATTGTTACTGGCTCGCAAAAGAATAGAGTGAAGCTCTTGGATGCTTATCAGTTGAGTTTCAATGCCCAAAAGAGCTCGAGCACCTACAAGAGCTCTTTTAAAATTGTTACCGGATAGAAACCACTCCTCCTAATACTGTCAATTCCCTAAATATATGAAAATCTCCTGAGCTACCACCTTCTCGAAGGAATCAAGCAGAATCTTGAGATAGTGCGGAGCTATCTTGAGACGGCCCAAAAACTGATAAAGAATCATGTTGATCATAACCGTCTCTTGTGGAATATCAAGTTGGTGACAAAGTGATGGTCAAAATCCCAAACGATACCTATTTACGGGGATTAATGACCCTCGCTTATTGCACAAATACATTAGACCTTTGTCCATTGTAATGCGCATAGGGAAATTTGCATATGGTGTGGATATCCTAGCTTGGTGGAAGATCCATCATGTTTTCCATGTTAGTCTGCTGAAACCTTTTTAGGAACACAAGGATCATCCCTTAAGGAGCTAGCTCACCATACATGGCATCCGACAAAACAAACAGTCTGGAAGAGAGTTGTTGAAGCTATACTTGACAACCAGATGATTCACACCTCATAGAAAGATCATCAGGAGTTCTTGATGAAATGGAGAGGATGTGACATCGAGGAGAACACATGGGAGAGGATGAAAGACCTCAAAGCCTTCAAGGACTGGATCAAAGACTATCTCTCAAGGAAGGCACCGGGAACGTCACTAAATTAGGTGGGGAGAATGTCATGGGCTGTTTTCCAACCCTGCCCCATGACCCCTTGGTTGCATCTTGAAAGCCTCTCAGCAACGAGTGTCATAGAAGAATCTATGGTCTTGACTGCACCAAGTAACAAGTGCTCATGCGCTAGTGTTGTCCCACTGATAGCCCAATCTCACGCCCAGCAACAAGCGATACTCAAAAGAGCCCGTCAGTAGGCAGCCCCCTCAGCGCCCGCCTGCAAATAATGCATAAGCAGATGCCCCGTTGCCACCGCCCACGCGCAACACACACCTGATTAATACTATTGACAAGTATGTTGCCCCTACAAGTGTCTGACCACTGGACCAGCTTTTCCTCTGTATAAGCCTAGGTCTTTTTTCATGTAAATATAGAGTAGTTTTACTTCTTGTATTTTTATTATGATTCTCTAGCTTATTCATGTCTACCCCTGTAACTTAGGTCTTTATTTTTAAGACATATATAAGGGGAGTATAGTCGTTGAAGTTTCCTGCAAGCAATCAAATCTCTGCAGTGGTGTCTTCTCCCCCTAGAATCACGTTAGCTTTCTTGTAATCATTATTTTTTATTAATACAAGAAAGCTTTCATTCAATTATGTTTTCAATTCTCTAGTTGTCAATTGTCATCTAGACATTGTCCTTCCCGTATGACACTGATAGTCTAGTCTAGCATGCGGAGGGGGATATTAGTTGGGGAAAGTAATAAACGAAAGTCAGTTGCTTTGCCTTACGTCGCCCTTCCAAGACATCTTAGGAAGGCGTTACGTAACAATATTGGTTGATCAGCAGGTGTGTGGTGGGCAGCTTCGTCTTGGTTCACAGATGCGAGCAAAGGCTCGCAAATTTGAGGTCGCAGGTGTCGCGTTTTGTCTGCAGAAACGGAACCCCCAACAGCTTATTATATTTTAAGGGTTCACTCATATTTTATTATTTTGAGTTTTGGAGCTCAGTAAGAGGCAATTTTGGAGGAGATTTTTACGACTACTTTATGGTTAATTAATTTTCACTTGGATTTGATTATAAGTCTTGATTTTTCATGAATTTACACATTTTAATCATGGAATTTTGAAGAGAAAATTAAAATTTTACCAATACTTTGAGAGTGTATTTTGGGGATTTAAGTATTTGGACTCGATTTTGGGATATAATTACATAATCATACTCGGTGGATTATGAGTCATCAGATTTTGGCATTGGTAGTGGTTTTGGATTTTGGGTGCGCGGGCTCGAGTTGACTTTTGTTGACTTTTTAAAAATTCTTCAAAGATCGAAGCTTTATAGATTGGGATCATTTCCTATGGCACTGATTGTCTTCCTTGGGTGATGTTTGACTAGATTTGAGACGGTTGAGGTGATTTCTCAAGGAAATATAATATTAGAGATTTGAACTAACCTGGATAAGGTAAGTATCTTGCCTAGTTTTGATCGAGAGAAGTTTTCCTACTAATTGATGTTGTTTGCTAGATGCGGAGGTAATGTATATGAGGTTACAAACGTATATACATGTGCCATGGGTATTCATGCTCGGGGTAGATTCTAGATTACTCTATCCCTTGTTTGATTGTATGTTTTACTTGATTCTATGTGTTATTCAATTGATTGACTACGTGAGTATAATAAACCATGCTAGAGTAATGCTGAGGTTATTGATACCTTATTTTAAACATGATGAACTAATCATGAGATGGATTCTATACTTTCCTCGGATGTAATCACACATGTGTTATGAACATACATCCATACTTTTTCTTCTTGTTATGTGCCTTGATTTGATTGTGCGCTCTCTATGAAATATGTGTGATCCTTTGTATAATTACGTGGGCTTATCTTTTCATGTTAAATATCATGTTTTAGCATTATTATCTCCTAGTAAAACAAAATTAGCATTTGTGGAATCATTACAAAAAAAATTGATTTAACTGTAGTTATGTCTTATATCTTGAGCACGCATCGACACATTATTATTTTCATGTCCTTGTGCACCTTATTGATGAATGATGAGAATATGTGTCTTCATGATAAGTTATTATTTTGAATTGTTATGTTCATAGAACATATAGACATGATGTATAGGTTGATTATTGATGTGTAGGTTATAAGGGTGGCATTCTTGATATTGATGTTACGTAGAGTATAAGGGTGGTGTTTCCCTATTGATGTTGTGAGGAGAGTAAGGATGACATTTCACTAAATGTTATGTGGTATAAGGGTGATATTGTGTGAAGTATAAGGGTGACATTTCATGTGGAGTATAAGGGTGGGCATTTCATTATTGACGTTGCGTGGAGTATAAGCATGGTATTTCACTATTGATATTGTGTGGAGTATAAGGGTGGCATTTCAGTGTTGATGTTGTGTGCAATATAAGTGTGGTTTTTCACTGTTGATGCTCATGGACGGTATAAGGGTGGTATTCTTGATCATGCACATGCATTCTCTGTGTGTTGTCATGCATTTTACATGTTTTCATGTTGCATCTAACATGCTATTGTTTAACCATAGAATTAGACTCTTTGACTAAATATTATTTTTAAGATGAACACGGGTTAGTGATAATCAAGGAAATGGAGAAAAATAAATAACAGACAATATTGCAGAAATATAGAAATGCGAAGTCAATTATATTCGAGAATCAGATGCCTTTACAAGCTATATCCCCCTCCCTTATATAGGAGATTCTTATAACGTACAACTCTTGCTATGGTTGCTCATTAATGACTAATTATGACATTAATGAGGCGTTACAAAGGATAACAGTAATTGGGGTACGGTTACATAACGTTCGAGTAATCAATTGTGGGTCTTTGAATCTGCCCGTAGCTTTGTCTAGATTCATTCTGACCGTGCCTCTCCCTGTTTTGATCAAGTTGAGTTTCATGTGGCTGATAAGCTCGAGGGTTTACTGAATCGTACCTCTTTGTTCCGTACCTCTTCAAAGAATCACATCCCGCTGTCGCGTTTTCCTGTGTTTACGTGACTGGCTGAGTTGTCAAAAGTTGGCTTACGTGTGAAACTCTTTTACCAATACATATAGTCCCCCCACTTACCATATACTTAACGATTAATATTTGGTAAGTGGATATTCATTTATGGCGGGAATATATTTCCGCCGCTTTTCCTTGAATCATTGTATCCTTCTCTACACCATAGGCGTCGTTTGTCACTTCCATTTAATGCTCATACCAAGTGTCCTTTTCGGATTTGTTCTGCATTTACCCTGTACCTTTTAGGGCTTTTTGCGGTTGTGCCAGTCCCGAAGTGACATCTTCAATTATGATGTTTCATCATTATTTTTCTTTTTTTCCCATGTTTGACGGTTGTCCTCAACTATAAATACCTTTCTTCTTTTCTTTTCTTCCACGAAACACTTTTCTAACTTTTGTCTTTTGTAAACAACTTTCTTCATTGCCTTTGTAAACATGTCTTCTTCAAACCAACCTCAAGGAGTAATAGATATTGAAAGTTTAACGTCATCTTCTGCTCCGACTAGGAGTCGGAGGGGTGGTAGACTTAGAAGTCTAGGATCCACTCCTTTGAGGGGCTCCTCTTGTTCTCAGATAGTTCCTTCTCTTTCCACTATATCTCTAGTTTCTCCAAGGTTTAGGGTTTCTGGGTCTTTGTCTAGAGGTAGAGGCGAGCGCCTTCGTGAACCTGGAGTCGATGAAATTGTCCCTACTGAGTTTGTTTTTGCTAGGGATAGTCAAATTCTTGTAAACCGATCTTCTTCTCTTGAAAGTGTCGAAAGATATTCAACCCTTATAACTGAGGGTCAGATTTCCCTTGTTCGTAGGGAGTGCTTTTGGAGGTCTGACTTCCCTGTCTATATTCCGAATAGTAATCAAAGAATAACGTCTTACAAGACGGGATATTATTTTGTTTATACGTACCCTTTCACTCTAGGGTTTAGACCCCCCATTGACCCAGTCATAATTGAGTTCTGCCGTTTTTTCAATATCTGCTTAGGACAAGTTGGTCCGCTTGTGTGGCGAGTTGTCGCATGTCTTAGGAGTTTGGCTTATTTAGACTCGATTCCTTTTACTTTCAACCATCTTATTCATCTTTACTCTCCTACCTTATTTTGTGAAGTTGGTTTTACTCTGACTGCTATAAGAAAAAGAGTGTCGGTAACCCCTGGAGATGATAAGGATAGGGGTTGATACCTCCGATATGTTGTACCCTGTTGGTTTAGTGGGTGAAGAAAATCTTCCCTTCCCTGAGAAGTGGAATCGCGCACGTGAGTATGTTTTAGCTCACATTTACTTACTTTTTCTCGTTTTGACTTGAGATGTTTTATTAACACCGTATATGTTTCTTCTTCTCTCAGCAATCATGAATACCATTGAGAATGTCTCCGGTATTCATGATTGGGTAGAAAAATTATTGTCCATTGCTCCTTTAGAAGAGAGATCTTGGAAGTACCTCGCTGGGAGGTATGGTTGGCATGTAAAGACCCACGGTAAGTGAAGCTCTTGTTCTTGCTTCTTTCCTTACTCGAGTCTCTTCTTTCATTGTCGTTTAACTTTTTCCCTTTTAATAGGGTTCTCCGCTCGTGGGGTGTCTTCTTCATCTATCCCGAAGATATATTTCGCTCAGGCCCAAGAAATTATTGTTGGTTCATCTTCCTCGAAGAGGAAGATTGGTGAGTCTCGT